>SZWC01011102.1:37687-55155 GCA_023375785.1 Penium margaritaceum | reverse complement strand
GACATAGATTGGTCTTTGGTTTTCCTATGAAATGTTTCCGTTTTATATTATAGACCTAGGAATATCCTTGAAAAGTTATCCTTACAAGAAAGATCCTATCCATTAGATCGATGAAAAATGAGGGATATTTACGTCATTGGTGAAAAAAGGATGAACTAGTGGTCGGCGATCGCGACTACCGATTGCGAAAAAGGTTTGTGTCCGGACAACTAGGATAAAATAGTTTCGAGTCGAGGCGCTGTTGAAGATCGTCCCCAACTGTCTTTTGTGTTTTATTCGGTGGACAGCACATGGCTGCTCTCACCAGTCTGTCTTTTCGTTCTGTGTAGTTTCTCTCACGAAAATTCCAATGGGGGGAGTTACTCGGTGTTCTCGGACACCAACTTCGCGTCCTCAAAGCCTGTTCTAACTACCCCCATCGAGTTCGCAAACGTTAGCGCCCCCTGTACGATTCTTTTCTCCATTAGCTACCCCCATCGAGGACTTCGCTGCAATTAGATGAGTCATTGGCCCAAAATCGTGATGTATTCCGTCTATGCACATGACGTGTACTTCAGTCACGTACAATTCAACGACGTGACAGGCCAGTATCATATACCCACGTCTACTGGAAGTTAACTGCACTTAACACGGAATTCTAGATCGTAACCAACGTGACCATAGTTTCTTAGACATACAGTGCTTTGTGCACAAGAATGATCCCAATATATCCAATGTCCGCCTTTTTGGGGACTGTTTCAGGCTTACGTGCAAGTACATGAGGGGGCAAATTGCGGTGATGAATGCAAATTTGGAATGAATGCTATGTAGGAAAACACGGTGACGGTGATAGAAACGCACATGGTGATGGTGAGTGACGATGATGGTGAGTGACGGTGATGGTAACCTTGACGGTGACAAGGATGGTGACGATGATGGTGACAATGACAATGGAGATCACAGTGATGATGGAGGTTACAACAAGAATGTCAGTGACAGTAACTGATAGTGACAGTCATGGTGATCCCAGCGACGGTGGCAAACGATGACAATGACCATGTTGAGAATCATGACGGCGACGATGATGACGGCGATGACGATGACAATGACAAGCACGAGGACACTGACGAGAATGACAACGATGATGATGACAACAACGATGACGACGACGGCGACTACGATGACGACGATGATGACGACGACAATGAGGATGACGACAACGATGACGACGACAACAATGACGACAACAACGACGACGACGACGACGACGACGACAAAGACAATGACGATAATGACGATGACGACGACGACAACTATGGCAACGACAATGAAAACAACAACGACAACGACGGTGATGGCGACGACGGCGATGACAATGATATCGGCAACGACGACGTCGACGACAACATCGACGACGACGACAGCGACCCATGTTAAACCGAAATCAAAACCAAGAACTTGATTTCAATTTTGACTGTTTTAATCTTGATTTCCACTTGTGAATCTAAGTCAATTTGAGATTCCTTTGATTTTTGGGTGCCTCAGGTCTCGATTTCATTTTTTTACATCAACCATGTAATGCAACTGACCTTTTGTGTGTTGAGCCAAAAGGAGTCAAATGGACAGTGGAATGATTTTGACTTTGACTCAACCTCAATCAATAAAAACTTGGTTTCCATATGTTGAAACCATTTTTCTATTCATTTTCACTTCAATTGACCTCGGGTCAGTCTCAACTTGATTTTGATTCAAGTCGAGTCGAAATTGAAACCGATCAACCGATGTGATTCAGACGACAACGACAACAATGATGTCGTTGCCGTAATTGCCACCGACGACAAAGACAACGGCGATGACGACGACGATGACCATGAACAATGGCAATAATGGTGACAGTGACCATGACAGTGACGGTAAGAGTGGTGGCAATGTTTAAGATGAACATGGTAGTAATAGTAACAATGATGGTAACTGTGATGGTGGCCTTGACGATAACAATGATGGTGACAATAAAGGTGATGGTGGTGACTATGGCAGTGACGGTGATGGCGACAGCGACGGTGACAATGATGGTGACAACGACGACGACGACGGCGACTGCAACGACAACGGCAACGATGACGGCGATGGCAACAGCAAAGGCGATGGCGACGGTAACAATGACGGCGACGACAACGATGACGGCAACGGCAACGGTGACAGCGATGGCGACAGTGACGGCAATGGCGACGGGGACGACAACGTTGCTGGTGACGCCCACGGCGACAGCAAAGGCGATGGTGATGGTAATGGTGACAACAACGTTAACGGCGTCAAGGCGGCACCGGCAACAACAATGGTAACGACAACGGCGACGGAGACGGCAATGACACCGGCGACGGCAATAGCAACAGTAAGGGCGAGGGTGAAGGCGACAATGACAACGGCGACGGCGACAACAATGGCGACGGCGACGGCAACAGCGACGGCTATGTTGCTATCGACCCCCGACCTTGCAAGGTAGGTCGAAGGTCATCCAGTTGGCATCAACCTGGTGTCAACCCAGTCGACCCACACCCCCCATGCTAATGATGAATTGTTGTACAAAGGATTTGTTCGTGGATTTGGGATTTGAACCCTTGACCTCTTGCTACAAACTCCCCACACTTAACATGTACCCTTAACTGCGGAGCGGAGTTCAACATGTTGTTGGATTTGGATGTAATACATTGAGCAGCTTAGTTCGGTAGAGATTTTTCCCAAGCCAAGCATGACTTTGTCCTTGACAACCTCATTCTTTAACCCGTGCTCCAAGAAGGTCTAGGTTGACCTTCCAACCTCGACTGCTACCTTGAAATGGGGAGAGGAACATAGGGCGATGGCGATGGCCATGGTAACATCAATGGCGATAGCAACGACCATGGCAACGGTAACGGCAATGGCCACGGCAACGGCAACAGCGACAGCGACCGCAACGGCAACGGTGATGGCGAGGGTTACATTGACGGTGATGGTGATAGTGATGGTGACGATGACAGTGACGGTGACGGTTGCGGTGATGGTGACGGTGACTGTGACGGCAACAGTGACAATGGCATCGATCGTAACAATGATAGAGACAATGACTATGATGGTGACGGTGACGGTGACGGTGACACTCATGGGGACAAGAGGAACTACAATAGTGACAGAAGCTATGATGGAAATGATGACAACGACAACACTTGCATCAGCAATCATAGCTTGGCACCCAGAGGAATGATAATGATGGGGATAAGAAAGAAGATGGCTAAAGTAATGGTGGTGAAAACTGACAACAACACAGTAGCGCAAGCAGTAGTAGTAGCAATCCCAACAGTTGTAAAGCGGCAGCAGCATGGGCAGCAATAGTGACCGCTGCCTGGGTTTCTGACAATAGAGCATCCATACAATAGAAGCACCAATGGCAGCAATACAAAGAGGTAAGCAGAGGCAGAGGCAACAAGCCCACACAGAAGTGAAAGAAAGAAGAGGAGGAGGTGGACGACGAGTAGGAGGATAGTAAAAATAAGAATGACCACTGTTGTTATGATGATAATGATCATGACCACTCAATCATTAATTACGGCAATATGAGGGAGAAGGAGGTCGAGGAGGATGAAACAGGAGAAGAGAGAGAGTGCAGAGGGTGAGGCGGTGTGAGGGGGTGGGTGAGGGGAGGGGGTCGTACATCTCTTGGAAAGCCTTGGTGATAAGGCAAGTGATAATGACGATGTTGGCCTGCTCATTATACGTCAGCAGAAATATAGAATACTTTGTGAGGTACCGGTTGCTGCTGCCTCCTGTTGTCACCCCGGAAGGTAGCTTTGACGTGCTTAATTTGAAGTGCTACTACAAGATCGCCTGCTGAAGCAACTCTTGTTGTTTGTGGTGTTACTTCTACTCCTCCTCCTCCTCCTCCTCCTGCTCCTTCTGCCTAGCAAAAGCAACAACTATGGCTGCTACCATCCGTGAGAAGAAGCTATCCCTTGTTCTTCGTTTTGGGGCAGGTTGGCAAGGGGGAGGAGGCACTCCTTCTCCAACAATCAGGAAGAGATGGGGTCAAGCTTGAGGGGTCCAACTTCTGGCACCCACGTAATCAGCGGCCTTTCTCGTCGGGATAAGAAGAATAAAGCATTGATGACTAAGAAAAGGCCATGAAATGGAAACCTTTCAATGAAACTTTCATGCCATGCCAAGCTCATTCTTGAAAGAAAATGCAATCAGAAAAAGAAGTTTATGAAAGGAAGAGTACAAATATGGAGTCCAAACTTTTTCAATAGGTGCAAACACATTCGTAGCACTTTTGTAGCACTTTTCATGAATCCTTCATGCCACACCAAGTCACATATGTAGCACTAAAATGGTTGGATTAATCCACATCAATGATGAAAAAATGGTGTTAAACTAATGGTGCCATGAATGTTTAATGATCAGAGGAGAACATATTGTATCAAATGTAAGAACATAAGAAAATGCAAGGGAATTCCCTGTTTCATCACATACATGAGCATCAAATGACAAGGAACACTAGATTTGCACAAACTCTTTGCTTCCTTTAAAGGTGTATTCCACAAAATAGTTACTAATCTAACGGATACGGTGGTTCAAAATTTCTTAAGTACGTGGGTTTCTCAAAATCATTCAAGAAATATTTTTTTACAAAGAGGAAATAATTTAAGGTGCTCTAAAGGGCAAAATAGCTGGGATATCCATGATCTTGAAGGGTGGACCCTCCCATATCCACGAGTGGAATTTCATATTTGCCATGATTAGGACTTAGAATAAGGGAACAAGGTGTCCGGCCTTGCTTGCCATGCTCGATGAGCAACATGCATTGCTGAATGAGCATGGAGCGAAGGGTCATCTGACGGTTGCTTGATCGTGACCCTCGCTCCCTCGCAAGATCGTGATCGAACGATGACACCTTTTTTCAATTTTTTTACGCGCCAACCCCATATTGCGATATAGGGTTTTCTATTATTTGTACGAGCATAGCCTGTGCAAACCATAAAACCCTACATGGTAATAAGGGGTTTGCGCGTAAAACAAATTGAAAAAAAGGGTCATCACTCGTTTTCCATGTAGCAAAAAAGCCCATTTCACATTTTTGTTTTCTTTTTCATGGAACACAAGACACCCTAGGTTTGGGAGAAAAACACTTTCAAACCCAACCCCACATAACATTCAGTCTTCAAGGTTTTATTTTTTGCGTGGGCATCTACTGGGCGAAGTGGTAGGTGTTGGGGTTCTTGGAGCCTGTAGTAACAAAGGTACTGCGTGCTTGGATGTAGTAAGGGGGTCTTGTTGCTTTCCAGGATCTCTTTACCCAGCGAGCAAACCCTTCACTCTAATATGCGGAATGTGCACACGGGAATCAAACTTGCAATTGAAAAGACTATCAAGTACAAGTACAGTACATGGAAACAACGACAAAATACATCTTAGTTCAATGATCTGACACAACCTGCTCTATCGAAGGACGCAACACCTTGCTAGGCCGTCAATGCTGTCGTTGTAAGGGTCTCAACATGGTCAACATGCTTTCAGGTGCAATGTATTCCACATTGTCAGGGCAACCTCCCCTCTACGCTGGCAGCCACTACCAGACTTACTTGGTTGTCATAGGACTTATGACCCTCCTAGTCATGCTGTTAGAATGATGCCACACTTATTTGGTCGACAGAGGGGAACTCCAAGAAAGTCCTCTAAACTCAATCGGCACTACACAGGCAGAGCTGACGCTAGACACTAGCTCTTGGCTTAGAGATGAGCAACGTCCAGAGAGGCACCTGTAGCATGGCTACTGTCTTGTCTTAGGCGTAGTCTGGCCACCTCTTCTAGGTATTCGAGCCTTCACGTAATGAGGGGCGTCCACCAACCCAAGCTCGCAGAAGGCTACCAGGCTGACATGGGTCTTCAGGTGAAAGAGCGATTTTAAAGTCTTTGTTTGAGGTGTTGTCCGGTAAAGAGGGATTACTAGTCCAACTAGTAGAGTTGATGAAATTACCAAACTAACTGAGCCCAATCTGCTTTTGTACGACGATCTTGGCAAGTTGACCAGCAGCTCTGTGCCCTAGGGAAGCTTCCTACTGCAAGCTCATAGCTTCCTCAGGAAGGAATCATTGTAATCCAAGGCACACAACTTCCTTCTCAAGGAAGATTCCTGAATGCTGGCAACTTGGCCGTGGTCCAAACCGTTAAGTCGTGCATGTTGTTGCTGATACAGGCCGGTCGCCACTCTTGGTGTCGTTTGCAATTGCTGAGTCATGCATAAAGTAGCTCATGCAAGTGCTGAGTCTTGCATGTGGTCGTTGATCCAATGCTAGGTCGTGCATGCACCACCTGATGCAAAGTGGTTCTTGCTCCATAGATCTAGTTGCATATGCTGATGCAAGTGGTCCCAGAAGTCGAATCAAATGTAGCCTCACCCTGTCTTGTCTAGGTCAAGTACCCTACAGTGCTTACTTGCACTTCGTTACTACTAACCAAGTTGGACAAGCAGGCATGCAGAACCCTATTATGCATGCCGAAATCAAAGATCCACGCTGCTTTCCCCTTTTTGAATTCGATGCCAAAATGAAACCTGGTCTGTACATCATGAACCCTGGTCAAGCCAAACCTGGGCATATACGAATAAAAATCCCTAACTCCGCGTACAAACCTCCGATTGTCGATACGACTGCGCCATGTCAAAGCAATTGGTAAGCACAGTTATGGCTCAATCTAACCATAGCAAGGCCTAGTACATTCCCTCACACAAACCCCACTCAAACCCCTCCCTCAGACAATCACAAACACCTCAGAAGTGGGGTTTGTCATTACTCAAGGGGCCTGATGACTTCATCACCCCGACATTGCATTTCATGTAGCGACGACATGGTGTTCACGCGTTTTCTTTCATACATTGTTGTTTTTCTTTCAGATGTTGATGTACGAGCTTGAGGATAGATTTTGCTGGATACGGCGTTGTTAAAGAGCGGTCTATGGATTTGACTGATCTATTCAGAATTTTATGGGTATATGGTCAAACCCTTGCGTTCTAAACTATAAGAATTGTCCCACCAATAAAACCTTCAATCACATTTTGACAGTAGGATCTTATCTATGTGAATTGCATCAATTTTGAATTTCTGAAATTTATAAAGATTTTGAAACTTTATGATCACTCCTTAAACGTTACTCTACTCAACAACCAAATGATTGATAGAAAGTAAAAGAACGTGTGCATTAAAAAATCAAATTTCTTCATATTATGACAGGATAAAGATTATAAGATCATCGTTGATTTATTCCACATTCTTTGGTTACTTTCATCATTTTTTACTCTTCCAGAAAAGCTTTCTTATGCAAAATGTCATGAAAATGCAGCTCATTTCCACAAAAATATGCAACATTCAAAAGGTGGCTTCCGCCCAATCATCACAAATTCATCATTCAAGAAATTAACACCAAAATCAACAAACCAAATCAAGCAATCAGTGTAGTTTTTCCCCAAAATAGTTTTCTTTCAAGTAATGGAATTCTATTCAGACCTTTCTAAATGCATTCAAATATGTTTTCCAAGAGATTAGAATTCTATAAGAAAACATACATAGAGTCAAGGAGGAGGAAAAGTAATTTGAAAACCCATTATCATGAAATCATAAGGATTAACGTGTCTAGTTATACTCTTTAAAGTTAATTGTACTTTCAGCACATTGAAATGATACATTCGTGATGTGCATTAGAAAAAACGTTTTAGCGCATTTCATGGATTCAGGGGGAATGTTCTTAACCATGGTTCCTACATAATACCATTTCTTCTAATCATAATCCGATTTTATATCAATGTTTTGCCATCTATCACGTTTTACTATGATTTGTTTTTGACCCATTTTTTACTCACATTTCGAAATAATACATGAAATAACCCACATACATGATATTACTGAAGAAGATAAGCACAAAAATGTTTGCTCACTTCATTGGTTTCTTCTCATCAAATGAATTTTCTTGAAAAAAACACTCACCTTTGATAAATCAATACTTTTTGGTGTATCCATAAAATAATCTTACTCCTAGGTCAAGGACTTTATCTTTTCTCCTTCCTCATCAAGTTAACATGTCCATGTAACAATGCTTAGCAAACATTGGCTCTTCCTGTCATGAGTCAAAGGTTTAACAATGCTCCATGTAGATAGATGTGCAAACATGAAATGCTTGAAAACGCTAATGAAGTGCGTTCCAGTATGCATTCTAACTTTGTACTAAGGGGTGCAAGAGACCTTCCTAGAAATATCCTGATGATCTATCAATCAAAGTCGCAATAGAATTAGGGAATTTTTTTGCTTCTAAATATTTTACTTTGGGATTGTACTCACCTCGTTCCCGGATGATTATAAACATTACCATGATCTACTTTTAGGTGATGAAGGCTTGTTGTTTGATCTTTTCTGTTTATAAAATGTGGAAAGTTTATCTCTCTTCCACTCTTTCTAAATTGTGAAATTTTCGTGCAAATCATTTGATGGCCACACTTACTTACGTAACACTATGTGCTTGGAAATTCCTTTTGCATGACATTCGTGAATGCATACAAACCATTGGTATGGTAAATTTCATCCTATGCATGATAGAATTAATGAGAGTGTCCTTATTCTTTGCGCTATTGATGCTATTGTGGTGATAACTTCTATCCTCAAGACCAGGGGATCGAAGGCGTCGCTTGAAATCTTCAACGAAACTTGTTGAGCGAGTTAGGATGTAGCATTCCACAAAAAACCTTGCTTAAGATTTTACATATATGATCTTCATAGTAAAGAGAAGTAAATGGAATATCATGAATTCATGAAATCAGAGTGTGCTAGAAGCAATTTATACCCACAAATCCATGGCATATTGGAGGAGTTTTGGGTTGGTTTGTATTGAAAAATAGACTAAATTTTAAGCTTCTTTCGTTCTTTTACACTTTTGGTTGAGTATCACTAAAGTTTATCAATCTTTCATATGTGCAAAACATGTTACATCCACTAGGGTATTGAAGTTTGTGTGCGAATATGACAAGTATGAGGGTTCACATCAGCTAGAATTCCTTTCTATACTCCTACAATCATAACAACCTCAAAATGCATACTGGTTTAATAAATTGTACTTTTCACATGTTTTGCACATGATTTAAATGAGATATCAAAAACAAATCCAATAACCATGTATGATAAAGAGGGTGGTGGAGAGCACAATGGAGAGGTTCTTGGTATGACATTGAAATTGCAACATGGTGGTACAATGAATCTATTCAATTATGCTCCAAAACATATAAGATTATATTTTTATGTAATAGATAAAAATTTCAGAGTATGTATCACTATATTAATTCATGCTAAAGTATGAAACCTAAAGCATATTAAGCATCATCAACATTCCAAATTTGATTGCACACCTAAGAATTTCTTAAGATTTTTTGTTTCAAATTTTGACCCTCATGAACTAGGAATTTCACTCAGATTATATGCTTAAAAGCACAAAACGTATGCGGAGTTATTGATGAAAGATTTCATAGTTTTACTTTCAATCCGAAGGCTTATGTGTAAAAGCTTCCCAAGATTTACATCAAAAGATGTTATTTTCTCATTGAATGCAAGGAAGATGAGACACATTTATTTTCTTACAAAACATTCTACTTTGATGCACAATTCACAAGAGTTCCGGAAATTTTCAAGAGGGAAACCTTTGATGCTTGTTCTCCATGTAGGTGAATCATTTGTGCTAGGCGTATCTAAGCTGCCAAATAGTTGATAACAAATCGAAGGACACTAGTCTTAGTAAGGTAAAATCATATTTTGCATATGATTTCAATCCAATGGGAGTCATCAACACCATTCCAGAAACCTACACAAAGTAGGCTAGCCAATCGATATTCAATGGTTCATTTGCAAAACATGAAAATATGAAAGGGCTTTACCATGAACTCACTTTTCTCTTTATGGGACAAGGAGGCCTCAACTGTCTTGTGGGTTACCCGTGGTTTACACACAAAGCTTGGGGGTCCCATGAATGTTCATAATGTTTCTATGTCATGAAAAATGTTCCTGTAGAAATTTCACTTCATTTGGAAGAAGACATGAGTGATGAATAACAAGGTAACTTTGTAGCTCTTAATGAGTGAACAATTTTATATACACGATGGCAACATACTAAGTTCTGATTTCTCTTCCCAGGGTTAAGGTTCATAATGAAATGAAAATTTTAAAATGCCTGAATTATTTCTATATGAAGAGAATTCAATCAAGTGATTAATTTCTTAATGGTGTAGATATCTCACTTGAGCTCAAATTTGTTCATGAAATAAAATGTGGATGCAAACAAGAGGAGGTCGTCATGCTTGACCAGTTATAGAGGGAGGCCATTATTCATGTGTCAAAAATGCTTGAAGAGTTATGATTTGAATTGCTGAAAAAATTCCAAAGCTCATAAGTACGTTTGCATGAGTAGGGAATCTAAGTGTTCTTATGATTATGCCTTTGATGATTTTGTGAGTTGCACCCATGAAATGTATGTGAATGTGTTTCATGCATGAGGGTACAAGTGGTTAATTTTCTTAAAATGATGTGCTTTGGAAAAGGGGTTTTTAACAAAGTTGAATGTACATGATTTTTGAATTCAGGCACACTACATGTTTTGTTTCAGGGATGACATTAGGGGGTAAGGAGACAAACGCAACCTAAAAAGGCAAAAATGTCATATTTTCTTTTTGAATAGACAGACATCTTAATTTTTTTTGTAATTCTACACTAAAGTTATTGTAACCAGTTTTTTCATTATTGTATTTGACAATTTACTATTTGAATTTCCAAATGCTTTAACTAAAAATTTGAATGTAGCCCATTTCCAACGTCGAAAAAATTCTTCAAGGATGAAGGTCATGAATTAATACAAAAGCGTGTTAAAGGTAATGTTCCTTTCCTTGATGACAAGGAGTTTCTACTCGATGATAATATGATCATACTCAATGACAAGGTATGTGGTGGTTTTTTTCTCTTTAACATGTACTCACAAATGTATGTGTCTCACTTTAAGGTAACAAGGAAAATACATCCATTCATTAATCAAATTACAATAGATATTTCATTCATGATTCTTTAGAAAACAATCCACATTATCTTAGTTATAATCCACAAGAGTATTCATTTCAATATGGTTCTAAGTAGGGTGCGACCTCTTCGAAGGATGACTTAACTTCCTATGGGGTTGTGGTTGGCATTCATCCTAAATTCAAGATCCAAAACATGCAGGTGCCCTTATTTTGTAATCATTTCAGAAGAAAATGATTCAGATGCTTCTCTATTTATCGTTTGAGGTAGATGAATTTCAAGACACCTCATTTCGATTATGCATACATTCTGTAGGCCACTATGCACTTAAACATAGATGTATATTGTTATTCAAAAGGTATTGTGCTAGGTTATGCTAATAAAGCCTTACAATTCAAAGTTTCCATTGCAATCCTACTTGCATTTTGGGCCTTCCCTTTTAACCTCTTCTTCTTTCACACTTATCATGTTGATTGTCTTTCAATTCTTCAACCAATATTCTTCTTGAATTCTTACGGTGGATGAAGGTCGTGCTTTCATTAATTTAAAATGTAATAGTTTACTAAGGTGCAATATCCAATTTTGAATATTGCTTTAACGATATTTAAGTAGGTGTTGATGAAGCCAGCAACACTCCTGTTGGATGAGACTTGTTGTGCTCTTTTGACTTGTGATGGCAAATTTTTATTGATTCCCTTCAATGTGGCCATTCTTGAGATGTTTACTTCTTTGTAAAAAACAGGTTTAACAAGAATGTTCCAAAGATCTACCTTGATTATTGTGGTTATGGATTTCTCAACATGAATCGACATACCTTTTACTCAAATGGAATTTGGCTTGTTGTTGCGTCTATGATATTGATATGCGTTTGAAATTCTAGTATTCATTTGACAAGGAGTTAAGGAATAGATTTTTGTGCACTTGTTTTTCCTTTTCGGCGGACTACAGCGGCTTGTTTTTGTGTCTTTCATTGTCTATGTAGTTTGGGTATTCATTTGGTGGGAAGGCTAGGATCGACAGAAGGTTAGAATTCAGGGGCACATTATTACCAAGATGGTGTCCTAAAGTCATTGATCCACACTTTCTTGAAACCCTTAATGATTTTCTTCAATCAGGTGAAATTGCAACGATTTTTTTGGTAGCAATGAGTGTATTCTTATGCATTTGGTAGCCTTAAGTGGCTGTTGTTTATCGATGAGGTCGATCTTGATCTTGTTAAGAAGTAGCAATAGACTGTCTCAAGTAACTCGCGGTGAGATATGGGATGATTTCAACCGTAGGAGCTCCTGAAGGCTTTTGTTATTTGGCGATACATCAATAGTGAATTTTTTGTCAAGGACGTTTTAACACTATTTGTAGTCTTGCTCTCTTTCAGAGTAATATGCGTTTTGATGTGTGTGCATTTTGAATGGTACATTCGGATTGAGCACGGTTGGTGTAAGGAATATACTTTGTATGTTGATCAATGTGGATGTTATGGTGTTGGCTGACCTTTATAGCCATTTTGTACTTGTTATGGTGTTTCACGACGATGGTCACCATGTTGTGTTGGGAAAGGTTGTTTTTGGTACCCTTTGGCTCCCTTACATTCTTGTATAGGAACTTCCTACACATGTAAACGTTACTTGCAAAATCATAGGTACAAATGTAAGGCTACTCCACTTTGTGCTCACTCACATACAAAGGTCTTGGAAGTGCATGTTGCAAGTGAGTAAGACTGTTGAGAATGTAGTAATTTGAAGGGCATGTTATTTTATTCTTTCTTAGTTCAACATATATGAAATTGAAAGCAACGACTGCCACCATGCATTTTGCTGAGTGTTTGGACATTTACGACTCGATATTTTTAAAGACTTCCTCACTTGACCAATCTTGAAATAATAACTTTGCATGTGCATCATTGAATTTTGCAGTTATTATTTAGCTCTTCCCTCAAAAAGACGTTGGACCTTAGCTTTACGTGAGTGTGAGCAAGGCCCGTGTCCATCTCAAGTGTCTTGGTTGGTATTTTGTGGTGTGCCATGTGGAGCATGTTTGTGGTTTCATCATTGAATCTTGGAGTATTTCTAGCCCATGAGGTTTGGTCGTGAGTTGATGTATTGGCAGGAGGCACCTCAGTGGTGGGAGGAAATTATCTTCATGAGTGTTTAAAGGGTTTGTCTCAGAGAAATATTTTTTATACCCGTTTCGGCTGGATGCATTCCGATACATCCACTTAGAAAAATTTCACATAAATCTCTTTTCAAATGGTAGCGTGTGGTCCAATCGTGAAGTATGAGAACATGGGAGGGGTTCTTGGTCGCGCTCACAATTCTACCTATGGGCTAAAGACCTCTATAGTGTATGGTGGTTTACTAGTGGTCCACCCATGAAGCCTAGATGTCCTAAGATATGTTCGTGTTTTATTCACACCAAGATAACCAGGCTTGAGTATGTTTTTGGAATATATTTCGCGAGTCGATGTGAAAAGGTGCAAACCCATTCATTGTTTGTGTAGATGAATAGAATGTACATGTGGACGTTTCAGAAGTCTTTTGTTTTTTCCAAAAGTTGAATTCATCACCTAGAAAATTTGTAGAATTAGTTTATCAATCCCATTTAACGGTTTTTAAAAGTACGCAAATGTGGTCAAGCTTCTTTAGGAATCGTAAAAGGGCATTTGTTTGCGACGTAATACCCAACCCTAGATAGTAGACCATCTACTTGTGAATTGGCATCTTCTCTTCATACATTAATTGTATTCGGAATAATGAATGTTTCCCTTTAAAATTTTTTGGGAGAGAAACGGGCCATGGTAGTTTTTTCGTGCAAGCTATTGCGGGCAACGACTAGCGTGAACCGTGATGAAACCTTCAATTGCAATTTTTCTTAGGTTGCTTTTTTCAACAAACATTCCATGTATAGTTTAGAGTTACAATCCTGATTCAAAACGATATTAAATTCATTTGTTTGGGTGATGGAAGTTTTCAAATTATACCTGCTTGATTTAGAAGTGGTTAGTGGTAGGTTTGGTGGGTGAAGCATTGGGTAGAACTTTAAAGCATACCTGGTCTGCATAATCTAGTCTGCAACTTCCCAAGTCGGCCATGTTTCCGTGTAAAAAGCCTTCATCTCACGTTGCTTTCAGTGCAGTGTGCGCATTTGGCGGCGTCTTTCCCGGCCTTCCAAGGTGAGAATGTACGTTTTCTTTCCACTATTTGACTTTGCTCGATCACATTTGGCAGAGGCAAGTGCATCTCAACTCAACCGCTTCTGCTATCGGAAAGCGGAGCATTGCACATCGGACGGTCAAGTATGACGGATAGCATGTTCTGTTACAGGGGGATGTTCCTGCCCAGAGCTTACCGAATTTTATCTCATGGCTTGGGTATTCGGCAGGCCTCATGCTTCCTTTTGGTCGCTGAATGCTGTGAGATGGACCGATCTCGACAAACAAGAGAGTCTTTTTTTGGGGTCGCATTCCAAGTCCTTCAATTCGCTTGCATTGCATTGACGGCCGTTTCTCGGCCGTTGACGACTCCCGCTAATGCAATTGCGACCGGTCCCCTCGCATACGACGCGCGAGCACTGTGAGCGAGTCGCGCATAGCGGTGGTGCCGCGCGACACGACACGAACACAATGCGGCGTCGCGTCGGGTCACGCAGGAAGTCAGCCGCACAGCGCGCGATGTATGCGGGATGACATTCCGTGTCTCAGGAAGCCTCACTCACTTGCCACTTACTCATCCTTCCCTCTGCCTGCCTAGCGCTCGAGTCGATGTTTGCGGTGGACGTCTGTTCGGCCGAAGGAGTCCGCACACACAAGGATCATCAGTGTGTGGACTCTGCGACAGACGTCCAATCAATTGACTGGGGCCCGGTTGATGTATGGGACGTCTGGTTACTAGTACAAAGCTGATAGTATGCGCTTCGAGCAGTGGTGCCCCGGTAACCGGGCTATCATCTTTCCCGGGTGCGGACGGGAGGGGTCTTCTTAAGCAAGCCTCATCCTCGTGCGGCCACGACTAACTCGAGGCGCGGTGCCCTTCTCCTTGCCAGTGCGCATTCCCTTTTCTTTGCTCTCTCTCCTCGCCAAAGACATTCTCTGCGCTTCGCTCTCCAAAGACATTCTCTTCGCTGCGCTCTCCAAGGCTTCTGACGGAGCCGCTCTCTTCCCGACCGCGAGCCCACGAGACTGGGCCGTCTGCGCCGCGTCGCGAGATTTGAGTAACGGCAGAGAGGTTTTTTCTCTTCCTGCACAGCTCCCCTTTTCCGANAGCCGGCAGATTCAGACAGCAGCAGCAGCACCCTGCTAAGTGAAAACGAGCCCCCGCTGTCCGCTGCTGTGGCCGTCTTCTCGCATCTTCTGCTTCTGCTGCTGCTGCTGCTGCTGCTGCTGCTGCTACTGCTGCTGCTGCTGCCGCTTTCTGGCCTGCCGTTGCTGTTGTTGCTTTTGTCGCTCCTGTTCTGCTGCTGCCCTCTGCTGTTTATCTCTTCAGCTGGCGGTTGCAGCCACTTCTGCTGCTCATCATTCCTTCTGCTATTTCAGACAGTTGCGGCCACTTCTGGTGCTCATCATACATTCTGCTATTTCAGACAGTTGCAGCCACTTCTGGTGCTCACCATTCCTTCTGCTATTTCAGACAGTTGCGGCGGGTCGGCGCTACTGTAATTCAGGTCTCACATTTTGCAAAGCGTCTAAAGAAAGAGCATTCAACTGTGATCAGGTCTCACATGTTGCAGAGAAGTCTAAAAAAGCATATCGAACTGTGATTAGTTTTCACATTTCGCAAATCGTCAAAATGAAGAACAAAAAGAAAATGAACATCCAACCGTGACCAGGTCTCAGTGAGACATGATCGCTGCGCCCAACTGCTACGTGAGATGATTCTCACGTAACACTTTTGCTTCATTTACATTTCTCAACGCTTTGCAAAGCGTCTTAAAAATTCAAACACTATTGATCTCAGTGCAAAGTTACTACGTGAGATAAGTCTATGTGCCACTCCATGTTCGTGCAACTGCAGCTGCTGGTCACGCTGTTGCTGCTGCTGCTGTTGTTGCTGCTTCTACTGATGCTGATGCTGATGCTGCTGCTGCTGCTGCTGCTGCTGCCACTGCTGCTGCTGCTGCTGCTGCTGCTGCTGCTCCTGCTGCTGCTGCTGCTGCTGCTGCTGCTCCTGCTGCTGCTGCTGCTGCTGCTGCTGCTGCTGCTGCTGCTGCTGCTGGTTAAGCACTCCGTCCTCAACACCCTAGGGCAAATTCCCTTGGGCTATCTTTCCTTTCCTTATGTCATGAGTAGTTGCCATTTTCTGCGAGTGCAGATGTCAGGCATTCCCATGCTCTCGAGCAAGTAGGAGATGGAGGAGATGTTTGGCGGAGAAACGTTTGGTCCATTCACTTGGAGGAGAAAGCCTTGGGTTTCTTTTCCCCTCTACATCTTTTTTAATATTTGAATTCATATGTTGTGTCGTGTGGTGTTGTCGTCAGGCACCCCCGTGCTGTCAAGCAAGTATGAGATGNGGGGGGGGGGGGGAGAGGGAGGGAAGAGATTGTTTTAGGGAGCTTTGTGGAGAATTTGAGGCGGATTTGAAGCGCTCCATCTCACACCAGTACGTCATCCTACGTGTCATTGACACCATATGTGTTTGTACGTGTGCATGCATTTAGGTGTCTGTCCATGTGCATGTTTATGAGTGCATCTAGAGAAAGGAAAACGGGTCTTCATCCCAAGTCGCACTGCAGATTGCGTCAATGTTGAGCACTGCAGATTGCGTCAATGCTGAGCACTGCAGATTGCGTCAATGTTGAGCCCTAATGCGTCCCGCACGCATCATAACGGGTGATTGAATTGAACTTGTATCTAAACACAGCAGAGGTTGTTGCGCTGAACAACACCCAGTTCTTGCCCAGTGCATAGAGAACACCGGAAGTTGTACAAAAGAATTGTACATTCTTATCAATCAAACGCAAGAAACCCTCCTTTGTATCTTGCGAGATTTTCCTGAGCCGCAGTCTTGGTTTCGGTTCCTTACGTGCATGCACTTGTGTGTTTATGTATTTGTGCCTGTGTTCGTGAATGTCTGTTTTGAGCGCAGATCTTTGTGTGTGTGGGTACATTGCTGTGTAGAAATCTGTGTGCACGTACATGTGCGTGTACTTGTGCGTGCATATCTGAATTCATGTATGTGTGTGCACTGATTTTTTGCTTGTATGGATGTATGTGTGTCCGTGTGTGCGCCCATGCATGCATGCATGTACGCATGTATCTGTGTGTGCATGCGATCACATGCTCATTCAAGCGCAGGTAGTAGAGGAAGAGGATCCTTATGATCCTGATGTCACTTTGCAGAAATCAGGCCTTCGATCTGAGTTTCCTGATCTTCAGGTGGGAATCCAAATCTCTTGCACTCCAAAGTCTCCGCCTCCTCCTCCTCCTCC
>SZWC01011102.1:6612-35129 GCA_023375785.1 Penium margaritaceum | reverse complement strand
CCCCCCCTCCCCCTCCCCACCTCCCCTTTCCCTCTCCCTGAAAACAGCAGTGCTTTCATGCAATCCCGTGCGTGCTGCAGGAGCGCCTTAACGTGAATGAGCTGGAGGCCCACAAGATTCTCAAGTGGGGCATCATCGAGCAGCTCCTCAAGTACGCGCCCAGTAAGGTGGCAAAACGCAGGGCAGCCATCACTTGGCTCGAGACGGAGATGAAGAAGAATCCTCCAACAATTGTCAACATGTGCGCTCACTTGCGACGCCTCCATTGTGCAGACTCGGCTGGTGGCCAGTCCGAGTGATGAGCTGCTTGCGAGAAAACTGTTCACATGCCTTGTGACAATGGCAAAAGCTGTGTGAGAGCGAATGCCGTGTATGGCATCCCATCACTGTGCCATTTGTGTGTGGAATTTGTATTTGTGCACTACAGGCCCAACTCTATGATGTATGATGCATCGCTTCCGCTTCTAGTTCGTGGTGAGAACGGGAGTGCTATGGGTTGAAGAAGAGCGTTGTGGCTTTAGCAGCGGTACTAACAGACAGTCATTGCTATCTCTCAGTGTCCCCTCCTTTCCACTGTCATTAGGAATAAATGTTGCCGACGTTTGCACTACGATCTGTGCCTTCAAGCGTCGAGCCCACGTGGGTGTTCTCCATTCCCTCCCAGAGTCTGAAAAGATTTGCGCCGCTCTTCATGCGCTGTCTGGACCTTGAAAAAGACGCACGCGTCGTCATCCATCACACGCTGAGCATTATTTTGTGGATGATCTTTCGTGTGAGTTTCCTTGTGGGCCTTCCTCAGCGTGCGTCGTCCATGCCCATCTTGCATGGGTGTCTACACTGTCAGCGAAGCATGTGCCCAAGTCGTTGCCGCGCCTTTGCTCTCGGCCTCTCACCAATTGCATGGCCAGCAACCGCATGCAAACAACTTCGCGAGCTTTTCCCAGATGGGTAAAACTTCCCTGGACATCTCAGACTTGGGCACACCTGTTACATCCCATTTAGACATGACCTTCACAGATTTATGGCCAGGCGTCTCACTCGCGGATAAGGGAATAGTGGACTTATCTGCTATTCGACATTCTGCAAAGCGCCCCCTCAACGATGTCATCCTTTTGGGCTCCATGTCACATACCGCACACAACACACAGCGTACATCGTATTGCATGCAACTCGTAGCACACAAGATGCAGCGCTTAACATGCCATGTGCAACATGTCACATGGCATGTGACATGCGATGTGCATGGGTTGACGTTGACGTGGCCCAGCCTCTTCATACCCATTCCATGACCAGGCCACATTGAAGCCTGAGAGCCTCTTTAAGCTGACCGCATCGTGCTTTATGCATCTTTAAGCACAAGACATCTACGCAATGGACAGCTTTGCCCAGATGGTTTTTTCTTTCAGTGTTTTTTCTTCAAAGAACATACGCGGAACGCACAACAATGCTGCTGAGAAACAGAAGCACCAGGGGAGTAACAATGCACGTACTTCTCATTCATGCCCCGGCATGATGTGAGCCTGCGCACTAGGCTTAAAAGCACTGTCTAGAATGAAGCACCATTCACCACACGAACTTCCATTGAAGAGAGAAATGTCTAGCACTAGGCTTGGAAGCAGTGTGGCTTGGTGCACGGCCTTGCATGCGGATGAGTACGCTGGACTCTTCTCCTTCCTCGCCATCACGTCCTCTAGAGACGCGCCTTCCAACAGTCGGCCGTTCTCGAAGTAGAGCACACGCTCGACCACTCCCGACAGCACTTCCAGTCTGTGTGCCACCACAGACACCTGCACATGCTAGCAGGCGGCGGGCAGCTGATCAGGCGAACAAGCAAACAAGAAGGAAGAACGCAAGCAAGAAAAAAGGCAACGAGGGTAAGCAGGAAGGCAGGCAAACAGGAGAGCAGATGAATATCCGAGTAAGCGAGCAAGCAAGCTAGCAGGGAAGCAAGCGTACAGGCAAGCAAGCAAGCAAGCACGTAGGCATGCANGCAACCAGGCAAGCAGGCAAGCAAGCAAGAAGGGAAGTGGGAAAGCAGGCAAGCAGGCAGTAAGGCAAGCTGGCAAGGAGGCGAGGAAGAAATCTGGTGAGGAAAGAAGCAGGCAAGCAAAAGTGTGAGCAAGCAGAAAAGCAGGCAAACAAGACAGCAGGCAAGGAAGACAGCAGGTAAGGAAGGAAGCCGGCAAGTAGGTTAAAATGCAAGGCGACAAGGAGGCAAGTAGGCAGGCAGGCGAGAAATCGAGGAGGCAAGCAAGGAAGCAAGTGAGCGAACAAGTATGCATGAAGGCAAGGAGGCAATAAGGCAAGCAGGAAGCAGGCAAGCAGGCGAGCAAGCGAGCAGGAGAGCAAGCCAGCAAGCAAGAAAGCGTGCAGGAAAGCAGACAAGAAGGCAGGCAGGCAAGAAGGCAAAGAGGCAAGAAAGCAAACACACAAGCAGGCGAGCCGGTGAGCAGGCAAGCAAGCGAGCAAGATAACAATCAAGGAAGCAAGAAAGCAGGCAAGCAAGCAGGCAAGATGCCAAGTAGGCAACAAGGGAAGCAGGCAAGCATTCCAGCAGGCCAGCAGAAGATCAACAAACCAGCAAGCACGCAGTCGAGGAAGCAAGCAAGCAGGAAAGAAAGCAGGTAAGCAGGCGAGAAAGCAAGCAAGCAAGGCAGGCAAGCAGGATCACAAGCAAGAAAGCAAGCAAGCGGGAAAGCGAGCAAGCAAGCAAGCAGGAAAGAAGGCAAGAAGGCAAGCACACAAGCAGGTGAGATGGGAGGCAGGCAAGCATGCGAGCAGGTGAGCAAGCCAGAAAGCAACCAAAAAAGCAGGCAAGCAAATCTTCAGGCAAGCAGCCAGCAGTCAAGAAGGCTAGCAGGCAAGAAGGCAAGCAGGCAAGTAGGAAGGCAAGCATGCAAGCGACAAAGCAGAAAAGGGAAGCAGGCAAGTAGGCGAGCAGGTGAGCAGGCAAGCAAGTAGGCAAGCAGGAAGCCAGGCAATAAGGAAAGCGGGAAAGCAGGAAAGCAGGCAAGAAGAAAAGCAAGAAAGCATGCGAACAGNGCTTTGGTCTGTCAAAAGTGAGCAACAAGCGCTTTGGTCTGTCAAAAGTGAGCAACAAGCGCCTTGGTCTGTCAAAGGTGAGCAACAAGCGCTTTGGTCTGTCAAAAGTGAGCAACAAGCGCTTTGTTCTGTCAAAAGTGAGCAACAAGCGCTTTGGTCTGTCAAAAGTGAGAAACAACTGCTTTGGTCTGTCAAAAGTGAGCAACAACTGCTTTGGTCTGTCAAAAGTGAGCAACAAGCGCTTTGGAGCGCCGGCGAAGCAACATCTCTGGGAAAGGATGGAGAAGACAGGAAAAGTGACAAGGAAATAGAAAAGGGAGCAAAACCGCACAACGCACCGTTTTCCTCTCGGCTCGGATGGCGTGCCGATGTGCACTTCCGACATCCGCTTCAGTACAGTTGTCCAGCGCCAACGTGACCTCATTGAGTTCAAAAGCTTCAGCAGATTTTATGGCGAGTAGATTTAGTGAGCCGACAATTTGATCTTACCACCTGCACGACAAGCAGCACGGCTGTCGAGATTACTGGAAAGGTCTTTCCAATTTTTCTCCCAATTCAGAAAAAACGCTGACATCATCCACTGGCTGGCACACAGGGTGCACAACATGGCGCGTGGGCCACTTGTGGCACGGATGGATGGAAGACTCTTGTGGCACGGATGGATAGATGGGCAAAAGCACGGACAGATAGATGGACAGATAGACATGCAGGCAGGCGGGTAGGCTGTGCGGGCAGGCTGGCAGGCTGGCGGGCGGGCAACTAGGGGGGCAGGCAGGCTGTCGGGCGGGAGGGCGGGCGGGCAGGCATATGGCAGCTTGGATGGGCTAGGGGAGGGACGGACGGATGTACGAACGGAGGCAAGGAAGGACTGACAGACGGATGGATGGAAGGATGGACAGACAGACGGACTGAAAGACAGACAGACGCACGGATAGATGGGCCAACAAACAGACAGATGGATGGACGGACAGACAGGCAGGCGGGCAGGCGAGCGGGCGAGAGGGCGGGAGGGCTGGCCGGAGGGCAGGTGGGCGGGCAGGCGGGAGAAAGAGTTGACAGTCAGTCAGATGGACGGGACGACAGACAGAAGGACGGACTGACAAATGGCCAGACGGACCGGCTGACGGCCGGACAGACGACGGATGGATGGACGGAGGGACGGGCTGGCGAATGCACAGAGGGACGGAAGCGAGAACAGACAGACAGTCAGACTGCAAGAAGAAGAGCTGTCTGCCGAGTGAGCATATGGGACCCTGGGGTGGACAGATAGAGAGTGGGATAACAGCAAGAAGAAGGCCGTGCAAGAGGAGGGCAGGCTAGCAAGAAGACATCAGGTCAGAAGGTACGAGGGTAGTACGAGCCGGCTGAGTGGGCTGGAAAAACAGTTGACGAGGGCGAGGGAGGACGGCACAGTGTGACAGGAAGAAGAGGAGGAAGGGGAGGGAGAAGGGAAGGGGGAAGCAGAGGAGGAGGGAGAGGGGAAGGAGGAGGAGGAAGAGGAGGAGGAGGAGGAGAAGGAGGAGGAGGAGGAGGAGGAGGAGGAGGAGGAGACTTGAGAGCAATCAATAAGCCAACACTCAAGAGTCACCACATTGAGTACCCTAACATGGGCTTTGCCACATCATGAAGGAGCTACTCTACAGTGAAACCAATGCCCAGAAGAGCTCGCAAATGACGGCGGTCCATCGGCTGTTGAAGCTCTTCGGTTGCGTTGGGCTCATAGAATTCCAACAGCGTTTGTACCTTCGCGTCCTCGAGAGCGTCTAATTCACCGCGCGTCGCAGGAAAATCTTCAGGTATGGTTAGGTCGCTTGGGCGAGGTACCGGAGCCAGCGGCGCGTGTGGAACGATGGCTCTCGCATTCAGTGCAAGTGCAGAAACGATTATCGGATGACTCTTGTTCTTCAAAAGTCGGATGTCAGCCTCCAAGTTGACAAGACGAGCGGTCAAGCGGTTCTCCATCTGTTGAAGTTGTTCGGAAATGGACTGATCTGCATTTCCTGAGCGACAGGCTTGAACGATTGACTCGTGGGCAGCCTTTAGAGCAGTTGCCACGTGGCGATCATTGACCTTTTGCGGATAGCGGGTGCGCTTCCGAATGGCCTTCATTGCTGCCAAGGCACAATCAACGATGCGGCCGTCCGACGAGTTCGCTGCAGGACGAGGAACTACATTTGGAACGTTGCGCAGGCGCCGCTGGTCAGGCTTTCGCAAGTAAGCCATAGTGCCGCACGTCGGGAGGAATCAAATGTTGACAGAAACCATGGCAACCGAGCTACTAGTCAGTGAATGAGAGCGGCTTTTATGAGGGCGTCCAGATTGATCCGATGGCCTCGAGGGCCCTCCAGGGCCCGGCGGGTCGAGGTGAGGCCGGGCGCGCGTTCTGTCGAGTGGCAAGCCATCAACGCCCATCAGCCCAAAAGTGTGATGGGCCTGGGTGGGGCCGTCCACGGAAGTCCGCGGACAGTCATCTGCATGGCCGCTCAAATTTGAATCTCGCGCTTTTTTGTTACCTTCGCAAAGGTTCGCTGACAATCTCAGGCCTTGAACCGACGCTCTGATTTTGATTTTGATTCTACGAGTCGTGGGCGGGACGCGGCGCGACGAAGTCCTCCGCGAGAGCTCGCAACGGTTGCCGAATCCGCCAAAGGGAGTTGCGAACAAAAAACTAGAATCACAACTCAGCCGCTGATTTCATGTGTTTTGGAGGTGATTTTATCCTATGTGGCATCGTTCCCAGAATCCGGGTAACGTCGTATCGGCGGAAACAACCAGAATCGGACGAAATGCCTGTGATGTTGATTCTATCGGAAAACGTGATTTAGGAAAGAATTTTTCGAAATCTGAGGGGCCATCGACGGTCGATCCGACACTCTCTTGTTGTAGACGGCACGACCAAAATTGTTGTGCTGCGTACGAGCCGCTGGGTGTGCGAGTCGGCCGCCGAAGTCGACGCAGGAAGTGTGTCCATAAAACTCGGACAGCGAGACCCACGAATTTGGAGGAGTCCTACATATTCTGCCGCTGATTCGAACCAAAACCCTCCAGTTCGAAGAATCATACAAAAATCAGATTTCGAGAGGGAGACCGGGGAAACCCTAGAATCAAAATCAAAAGCAAAGCGTCGGTTCAGGGCCTCAGAGGTCTAAAATGTGTAGCGGCTCTATCTTGGTGCGTGCGGACAAGTGACCGGACCCGTCAGCTCACCATCACCAGTCCGATGGCACGACATACATGATGGCTTCGATTTAGGACGCGTTCGGATGTTGGGGGCAGACGAAGCGAGTTGATGCAACATTGTCATGTCGTTTCCCGTAATGTAGGGTGAGGCTGGTTGCGGTCGAAATGGAGGGTTGGGTTGAATTTCCCAACTCGCGACTGCTTGGTTGGTTTGGATGGTCGAAACATCGATGTTAAACGATTTTCGTCAGCATTTTCTCCAAAATCCTGCCGGTTGCCAATGTCGAATATGTGTGTACATTAGACATGCGCACATCCAGACATGTGCCTTGGTGGACAGGATCCTATGTGCCGTCGGATCCGCTCCATCGTGGTCCAATCGAATGGGGAGACATCCCCATGCCACTTCCCTTGCCTAGAGCATGGCCAAAGAGCGGCCATGCTCTGTACAGGCAGTCCAACCCACTTCGCCGACCGAAGCGATCTCTCGGTCGAACTGCGGAATTGGCCGTAGGTGGGAATGGGTGGACGACTTTTCACCCAGTTCCTCCACCCACAAAATTCAGGACACTCTTTGTCCTCCACGGCCTACACAGCGGTAGGAAAGTGAATAGCTCACGGACGTGCGTGGGTGAAGTCTATGGTTTCACCCATATCCACCCGTACTCACCTATTCCCACCTGCGATGGGAAGCTGGCCGTCCCTGCCAGATCGTGAAAAAAATGCATGCTTTGAGGCAGCGAACCTCGCTTGCCAATTGTATGTTCAGACAGTGATGATAAAAATAAAGTAAAACAAACTCGCGAAAACCACCCAACCACTAAAATCAACTAAGCGGAAGGGGGAAATTACGTAGCCGCATCTTATTTGGTCGGAATCGTGGGTTGAGCTCGTTCAACCCACGATTCCGACCGCAACCAGCCTCACCCGTATGTTTCATGCGTGGATACAGTTCATCTACTGCCAAACTGCGAGAGCGATTCGGGCCGTCGACGAGTGCGATTCCCTACCCAAGCCAGGGCAAGTCGACGAGGGCGATTCAGCTCAAATTCTTACGATGACAGATGTTTGCCGTGAGAGCCGTGAGATATATCCAAAACCTTGAAGAGGACATTTTTTTCTTTCATTGATGAACACAATGAGTCTCACTACACGTTACAGCCATTTTATCGATGAAAGGGAGTCCCACGCAGGGCATTGTTGAAAGAGGAAAGACAATTCATGCGCTTCAATAATGGGTTGATTTCGCACGGTTGATGGTGAAAGATGACTTAGCTCGCAAGCAGCCACATCAGCTCGCGAGTTCGCAAACCGCAAACAATGAGGCGCGACGAATAGAAAAAAACAACGATGACATGACATCCAAACTCGTGGCTAGGTGAGGGCGAACGTCTGATTCTTCTCCCATGTTTTCTCCCATTATTTTTGGGGGGCAAATGTATGCGAACTACTTGGTTTGCAACTTGCATAGACGTGACGTGACGGGTCAAGATCGCGACAATGTTAGGTGCCTGTTTTGCGTTCCAATATCTTTGAAATGTTGGCTTTGCATTCGTATTTCTAGTTTATGACTATTTTTGAGCCGCAGATGTACGAGGACCGCCTATCGTCCAGCCTCGCATATACTCTTCTACAGACCGAGTAGACAACGATGTTAACATACTGCAACCTTTGTGTTTTCTTACAGGTTTCACAAATTTTCCAATAGACATACCCTCATATCTCGTAATGAGACCAACAGTATCCAAAATTTTAAGTGGAGAAAGCCAGTCACGCTGGCACTCGCCACTCTCACTCGCTTCTCGCTTCTGATTCGCAGGTTTGTTGTGTGTTGGGATCGTGGTTCATCAACTCACGTTCTAGGCATTGATTAGTCCGGCACCAGACGAATCCATGCCACCGTCCATCGGTTTTCATGCACGTTCGAGCATGTTTCATTTTGTCGGCAAACATCATGTAGTTCACTCCCCATCACATGGATATCTGATGGCAGAGCGCTTCCAAAGTAGGCCTCTCCGATCAACCAGGAGGCGATACAATAGTCTCCACGAACGAATCCCAACGGAAGGGAGTCCGTGTCAAGTTGGGGGTCGAATTAGGCACCTGGCACAAGTTTATCCTTTTATTTCCTACCATCGCAACCATCAGATCGGTCTAGAAAACCTCTATGATGGGGTCCTTCACACCGGCTCAGCAAGTAGCAATTAAGTAGTATTCTTAAGTACAAATTTGAGACGCATCCGATCTGTTTTGCATATTACATTTGACAAAACGTGATACATTGCTACGCACTATGCCATCACACCGGTACCCCGAGCAATGAAATGTGACAAAGTCGCACTTTGAACGCTTTTTGCACGTCCTGTGACCAAATTCTAACAACGTTGACCACTTTTTGGGCTTGCACCGTAAGAAACAAGTGGGAAGTAACTTTGCGGGCACGACTAATTGTTACGAGTTGCTACACCCCGAAGGGTGTAGCAACTCGCAAGAACTTGCGTCAGAGGCCGGAAACGATTCAGTAAAAAAAACATGTTATATGTCAAGTTCATTTTACCCATTTGTCGACTTACGCCTTGCCAGTGATCTTGTATCAGGCCCACGGTTTCTACCCACCAGGACAGGTGATCCCACAAAGCGTGGTTTCGATCCCTTCACGAACCCATTGCATCGCCATGACGCCAACGTGTGAGCTCACCATCGAAATTCTTAGTCTCCAGAACCATCTTCAGACTCAGGAATCCATTCCTGTCCTTGACAAGTTAGTCACGTGTATGCCAGATCATCAACAATGCACTCACTTTGCTTGGTCACCTCATGGAACCCCGCCATCATCCGACAGTCATTCAAATGATGTGCCACTCCCACAATGGTATGCATGTTTCCACTATCTGTTGCCCAACCTGCTCTATAATCTATGTTTTATCACCATGGCTTCCAACAGCCCTTGCAGTGTCACATTGATCTTTGCTGCACTCACTCCTCGGGCTATAGACCTCTCTGCATAAATGCCCTTGCATTTATAGATCTTTTTGCTTGCATGCGTGCCGCCACCTATGACAGCGCCCTTGACGAGCATGATGCAGCATTTGCTACACCGCTCCCGAAGGATGTCGTTGTCGGAGCAGCACGTGCGCAAGGGTGTACCTTCCGCCCCGTGCCTCTGTCGTCCACCATTGCTGTCGGCAAGGACACTACGGCGAGATCAGCATTCAGGCTTATTTTACGTCCAAAGCCAGTGAACGCAAAAGCGTCTATGCCCCTCTACTTGGTTTCCATGCTGTAGTATAGTAGCGCCACGTGCGTTGATGGATGTTTAAACTATCACAAACTTTGTGGATTTTGTGGCATTTGCGGATGTTGCTATTTTTTTCTTGTAGTTTGGCAATTTGGCTATTCGGCTGTTCGGCTATTTGGCTGTTTGATTGTTATGCTGTAGTGATTTTGTGATGTTAAGCTATTCTGTGATGTGGCATCCCCTTGACACACTTGACATGATGGAGTACCCTTTCAGAAAGTGACAGATTCACGCTTTGAATTTTTTGCGTGCCCATACAGAAAGTTGACATTTAGGGTGCTCCTTTAGGAATTTGACGTCTTGACATGCCCCTGCATAATGTTGACATTTTTATGTGCCTCTCCAAGAAAAATGAAATTCTGCGTGCCCTTTTCAAAATCCTACTAAAGCTACATTTTCCTCTAGATGAAGTGCAAAAGCATGACAAGAGCATGGCCGATATTCAATGCTACATGCAAAATGGCATAGAAGTGACACCAAGTTGATCGGCTATTTGGTTGTTTGGTTGTTTCACTGTTTGGCTATTTGGTTGTTCTGCTGTTTAGCTGTTATGATATTCTTCTATTGTGCTATTTGGTTGTTCTGTTGTTCTAATGTTTGGTTGTTTGGTTGTTATGTTATTGTAACATTCGGCTGTTATGCTATTATGTTGTTTGGCTGCTCGATGTTTGGCTATTTGGCTGTTCGGCTGTTCAGTTATTCGGATGTTTGGTTGCTCGACTATTTGGCTGTTCGGTTGTTTTGCTATGTGGTTGTTTGGCTGATCGGCCGTTTGGTTGTTCAGCTATTCAGATGTTCGGCTGTTTGGCTATTCTGTTGTCCTGCTATTCAACTGTTCATTTTTTCTCTATTTGGCTTATCAATTCTTTAGCCCTTTTACTGTTCTGTTATTCGAATGTTCTATTGTTCCATTGTTATGCTCTTCACGATTGTCTTTTGTGGTTGTTGCGACATTCATTTCCTACTCACCAAAAAATGCCGACATGAGGTTGACGACGTTTCCGTGATTGTGGCTAACAAAAATTACACTGTTGCAGGGACTTTTGCATGAATAGTATGTTAGTGGTCATTTTTCCACATTCTACTTGCACCTTTTCTTATGGAGACTTTACACGTTCATGGCCCCTGTTTCACATTGTAATGGACACAATGCAAGTGGCAATGTGGACAAGGAGAACGGGCTGTGCTTCACGTCACCGACAAAGAAAAGTGCAACATGATTCCACAGTGCTATGGGGTGAACATTGCCAACATCACCATCCACGACGTTCAAGTCTCCTGTGGCTTTGTTGCCATTTGCAAGTGCCGCCAATTCCATGACGCAAGATGAAGGAACGACTTCCGGCGTATGTGGTTACAAGCGCACGCATGCAAACAAGAGAACTCGCACAGAAAAGTGGTGAATACCATTGGAAACCTAAGGAGAAGGAGGATGCTTGTCGTATGCGTTATGAGATGGACGAAGAATGGTTCCTACTCCTTAGAACACAAGATAAATGTCCATATCATGAGATGAGAACCGTTTGACTAAGGAGAATGAGGGATGGTCTCGCTCATTTTATGTTATACATGATAAGTTGATGAGGCTTCAGACGATCTCTGGAAGCATTAAGAGTGACCTTGGGAAGAGTGGTGCCAGTGGTTACATTCATGAGCCATGATTCAAGTGGGTTGATAAGTACAAGGGTAGTAAGCCCTCATTCATTTGTCGTGCCATGGATGGAAGTGATGTCGAGGGTATTCCACCACTCGCTAAGAAGGTGAAGAATCGTGGGAAGACATCCGTTGACCCAACCATAAAGACTCTTGCCGATGGCATTTGCGACGCTTGCAAGACACTCAGCATCGGTGCTCTAACTATTGGGTGTCTTGTGGAGCACCTCACTTTTTTTAAGTCCAACTCTCCGCTATTAAGGCCGAAGTGGAGAAGATTGCGGCTGAAGCTCGTCAGTAGAAGGAGATAGATGGTGAAGTGCTCATTGAAGAGGATGATGGGGACATGGTAGGCGGTAGTGATGGTCACAATAACACCACCGAGGAAGATTGAGAAGAGTTAGGGGATTTTCATTGTAAGGTGCATGCTCATGTGACGGAGTCAAGTATCTTGGTTCTGGTCATTATACATCATGCACCCATGATTTATGGCTTAGTACCAACTTCATTTATGTGTCCAATGACATTCTTAGACATTCATGACATAATGCATGAGGAGAAGGATGTTCAGAAATTGGATGGATAATGGGAAGAAATGCAATGTTGCGTAATCACTTCAATGGAGAGGAGATAATGCATCATCATATGCGTCCACCGTGGAGTTCTATGCATTCTTCTCACATGTGTTTTGCTAGCTCCTCCTCCTCTGCTAAAGCCGTTTGGTTGGATGCAACATCCTCATTGGGAACATCCATTCTCTTTGCCAAATGAGCCTCAACTTCAACAGATGTTATGCCAAGCAAGGAGACATCCTGTATGGCAGCATTGCGCCGTTGCATGTTACCTGCATTGTGCACGTCCATGTCACTTGTAGACTACATGGCATCACGTCACCATGCCATGTTAAATTCGTCACCATGGACCACGCACATGTTGTGTATAATGACACAACATGTAACAATGAGAGGGACATGGATGAGTAGGTTGTCCATGCGTTTAAGCAACAACCACCAACGACACTTGGGAACCCAAATGTGCGCTCCACTGCCATGCGAGTTCCAGATTGTTGCTTCTTGAAGTACGGTTAGTATGGTGGCAATCCGGGTCCTGCAACTTTGAAGGGGGGCAACATGTATGAGTGACAGGGATGTGTCACGTCGCCCGCAAGCTTGAAGCCGCACAAGTCACCGGCATGAATATGCTTCCACAACCCGTTGTTCTTGAAAAGCCACCAATCATGCAAAGAGCCTGCCCATCCAACGTGGTAATCATAGATGTGCATGTTTGCACCTACAACACATTGTAACAACACCGAATAAAATCCCTTCCAATTTTAGTAGCTTTCTTTGTCTTTGACGGGGCCAAGAATAGGAATATGAGAACCGTTGACCACACCAGCAATATCGGGAATTCCCCTCACAGCTACAAACTCTCTTTCAAGTACCTAAAACTCGCTAAAAGTTGGCCACTTTACGTACCAATTTTTGAAGGCGTGATGAAACGTGTGGTAGAAATCTGCACATAACTCACTGGCGCTTGCCATAGGTATCTCAAACTACTCCGCGATGGCCTGATGACTCATGCCGGGAGCCAAGCGAAGTAGAGGGACTATGACTCTGACGTCCATGGGAATACATCGGCGATAACTCGTATCTTGTCGTTTGAGGTATGGTCGTAGTTGAGTGACGATGAAGTCAAACAAGGAAGGGTTGGTGCGGATGGCTGACTTCATTGCTTTGTTACGACGACCATGTAACCAGCTTAGGACGTATTGGGGCAACTGAAGTTGCGCCCAGATTGTACGAGGTCTTTGACGAGACAAGATGTAAAGGGATGCATAGAGCATGGTGAGCTAATGGCTGACCCACAGCAGTACAAACACCCATGTGAGGATTATCAACAACATGGCCATGTCATCATCGAGTGGCTGGAGGTTTTCCATGGAGGAAACAGATGTGACATGGTTGACTTGCGAACCTACTGCCAGTGGTGGCTCATAAGGTAGGTCAAAGGTGAGGGAGAGTGCCATACGTTGACTCCATGGTACTTGTAGTAGGCGTTTGGCGTTGGGGAGGACACACGTTAGAGTTTCACTTCTTTCCGTAAGAGTGGCCCTTGTGAGGGAGCAGAGAAAAACTAATCTACTACCACAAACCCACTGGCGGGAGTGAGTCTCGAACAAACAACTAAAAAAATGGGCGGGTAAGGTCGGTGGATCCTTTACCGACCGTTCGTGCAATTGAAGTCAGAAAAAAATTCACGAGGGGTGGTTTCACATTGGAGTTGAATGAAGCCAAACAACAGCTAAATTTGCGCCATCAAACGTGCGCATGTTCAATGTCACGTTGCAAAACTTGGTATTCAAACACATGCCAAACCCATGCTTTGCGCCATTCAGCACATTTCCACTTCATTCAGTGTGAAGGAGTTTACTGAGCCTTGTCCCACGAGCACACAGCTCAACATCGCTCAAACCGCAAACATGCGCGAGAAAACCAGCCTTTGATCGATTCACAGAGGAAAACACAATTCTGGCAGGATTTTCAAAAGGGCATGCCAGAATTTCAGATTTCTGGCGGGGCATGCCAAAATGTCAAATTGCAGGCAGGGCACACAAATATGTTGACTTTCTTACGGGGCACGCACAAATTTCAATTTTCTGACAGGGCACGCAAAAATTCCCATTTTTTAAGGGGTACATAGAAATGTCAAGGAAATTTTGTCACTTTCCGGCATGGCACACAAAAATGTCAACTTCTTTTTGCTTGCGCCACATCAGCACACACACTCCATGGACGAAGAGGTTTGTAATGTTTGCACAAGTTACCAGTTTCTCTCATAGTAAAGGTATACATATAGATTCCTTTTGAGAACTTAAAGGTTTGCGCTTGATCAATGTCATTTGACAAAACAAGACCTCAAATGGAGGTTCCACTGTCTGTTGCTCGTGTGAAGATGTTGTCGTCAACCTTGGCTAATGTGCGTTTTTTCCAAAACCACAAAAATAGCATGGTTTGTGAATGGGCACAAAAAAACATCACATTCCTGATGATAAGACCAAAGTCTCACATGTCACAAAGAGACACAAAAACATCATTATTTTGTGGGCACAATAAATCATTATTTCTCTGAAGACTTCCTAGAAAATATTCCAATTCTTATCTTTCCTGCACACATGCATAAGTGTTCTCGTAACGGTTTTATTTCCACTCACAACTCTTTGTGATGGAGCTTTGTCGCTATGATCATAGTGCCACATGAATATCCATTATGATAACATAATGGATATTTACAGGATGTTTTGAGTGAAATGATGAATTATTGTGCCCATGAAAACAATGAAATTTTTGTGTCTCTTTGTGAAATGTGACATTTTTGTCTTATCATCCAGAATGTGACATTTTTGTGTGCCTTTTTAGAAACCATGTTGTTTCTCTGTCCCTAGAAAGAGCGCATACTAGCCAAGGTTGACGACGGCATCTGCACATGAGCAACAAAGAGTGGAAACTCCATTTGAGATCTCGTTTTGTCAAATGACATTGATCAAGTGCAAGCCTTTGAGTTCACAAAAAGAATGTACATGTCTACTCCTACACGAAGAGAAACCAAGAAATTGGACAAATATTGCAAACCTTTTGGTTGATGGAGTGTGTTGATTTGTTGCAAGCAGAAAGAAGTTGACCCTTTTTTTTGCGCACGGCCAAAAAGTGACAGAATCACTTTTTGACATTTGTGTGTAACCCTTCAAAAGATTGACATTTCTGCGTGTCCCTAGAGAACTCTGAAATTTTTGCATGCCCTTTTAAATCCCCTGTTAGATTTGCGTCCTCCTCTCAATTCAAGCCTTGTGAACATTAATGGTTGGTGTCACACCAAAAAACTTACTTCACCGTGGCAAGTCACGGGTGAGTTAATTCGTATGGATGCTCAACTTGTTCGTCGCAAACTGTAACGAATGTGCTCGATTGACTCGATGGTGCCACCATCCGCTTGCAAGAAGCATGCATGTTTTAAAGTTTGTTTTTTTCTTACTCCTAGAACCGGAGTGGCATCATACTTTTGATGACGTGGCATAGTTAGATGATGTCACAATCCACGTAAAAACAAAAAAACCATTTGAGTCGGTTTGGCTTATAATGTTTTTCCAACAATTATTCGGCCAGGTGGAGTTGCTATAAGATGCTACACCTATGGAGCTGTAACAACTTTCTAGTAACTCGTCAAAGGTGTCCACAGTTTGCGCGTTCATCGTGGGTGCGATTCAATAACATGGGTCAACGTTGACAGTTTTGCATTAGAAAAAATCTGAATTTTGATGTCAGTGCCATCCCGTAGTAGCGAGTTGATAGGTGCACAGGTGTTACCGCAAATGACCAACGACGACCTCTGAATCGCCATTTCTAAAGAGAGGGAAAATGGAATGCGGCTCACAGTTGCTATGGAACGGTGTGACACTAGCCAATGTACTCGTCATCCTGCCTAATGTAGCATATGTTCCCCCACCTCAAAAACGTTTTCATCCAAACGAAAAGAAGGCATCCCAATTGGAACTTTGTAGCAAAGAGCCAACGTCTACGAGTCCTCGAGTCTTACCACATTGCAAAAACCATCTCTTGACACGTCTGGATGGACTATCAGAGGCCATTTGCTTAATTTGAAAGCTACAGAGCTTGGCGTCACTTCTATGCCATTTGGCATGTAGCATTGAATATCGGCCGTGCTCTTGTCATGCTTTTGCACTGCATTTGGAGGAAAATGTAGCTTTAGCAGGATTTTGAAAAGGGCACACAAAATGTCATTTTTTTTGGAGAGGCACATAAAAATGTCAACATTATGGAGGGGCATGTCAAAACGTCAAATTCCTAAAGGGGCACCCTAAATGTCAACTTTCTGTAGGGGCACGCAAAAATTTCAAAGCGTGAATCTGTCACTTTCTAAAAGGGTACTCCATTATGTCAAGTGTGTCAAGGGGGCGCCACATCAACATACCAGACTTGGAAATTCCATAATAGGTTTTCCTTATGAAAGGAAAACCTATTGTTTTGTTTTTAAGAGTTCCTCTCGCTAGAAAGGTCATCATATGTATTTTTTGGGGCTCCTTACAATTACAGCTCCAACTGAGAGGGCCACGATTGTTAGGTTTGTCAAAAACAAAAACTCCATGTTAGTTGAAGAAGGATGGGCTCGAGATGAGGGCAGGGCGAGAGAAAAGGAGGGTGAGAGAACGTAGGGTGAGAGAAATATAGGACGTGAGGAAAAGCGTAACGGTTTACAATGAACTGCGCTACCGTTGCGCCAAAACGGGTTGTGTTTAGTGTTTGTACCGTTATGCATGTACAGAATCGTGCACAGGGCAACTCCCGGACCGCGTCCTGTCACACTCCTCCCCTTCGGAACCCTGACACCGTCCTTGGTGCAGGCCAACCCTCCACGTCACGGGTTGATCAGGCCCTACGTGGTCCTCTGTAATTGGCGCTGATACCCTCACGGTGCGAGCCCAACTCCCGCGGAGCAACCTGCCATCCTGTAGTTCGCCACGCTACAGTCCCAACGGGCAGACTTCCTCAATATGTGAGACCCATGTCTTGACGTTGCTGTTCTCCCATGTGTAGCCGCAGGCACCATGGTGTGACATCGAGGTGGTATTGTGCCCCAGGTCGGCCACGGGATTCGAACCCTTGCGCTACGGCTCTGATACCAGTATAACGGTTTACAACGAACTGCGCTACCATTGCCCCAAAACTGGTTGTATTTAGTGTTCGTACCGTTATGCATGTACGGAATTGTACGCAGGGCGACTCTCGGACCATGTCCTGTTATAGAAAGAGGACAACCGGACAAGAGGACGGTGAGGGCAATGGGGACATGCAATTGCTCCCTCGTTTTTATCCTCTCCTTGCCTTGACGAGGGAAGGGATGCTTCCGCCAACTTGGCCTCTTTTCCATTTTCCCCTAACACTCTCGCCCTAGACCTCGTCCTTGCCCTCTCACCTGCGCCCTCTCACGATCTTCCTCTAGGACGAGGACAATGACAAGGGACGAGGGCGAGGGAATGGGTGGTGTCTCCCCTTCCCTTGTTGTCCTCTTGTCCTCTCATCCTTTTGCCCTTGCCCCAATTCTTTTTCGATCTCCTTTCTCTCATCCTCCTTTCTCTTGACCTCCTTTCTCTCACCCTCTACTTTTTCTTAGTTTACATCGTAGATTCTATCACCTTCTTGCCCTTGCGACCTCGCCCTTCCCCCGTCTTGTACCCCTCCTCTTAAAACTTCAGAGTCGTTCTTTTTACCAACTTCTCAGCCAGGCCCCTGCTTCAGTGGGAGCTGACAATCTCAGGGTTCGGTCATGTTCCAACCAAAAGCTTGTAGAAAGCACGCATCATTGCATTTTGAGGGAGAGGGACTCCCAAGAACAATGGACAACCCAATCTGGAATTCCCAAGTCTATTATGCTGATGTGGCCCCTCCTTCATACTCTTGACAAAGTAGAGTGCCCTTTAAGAATATGACATGTTTGTGTCTTGACATTTTTGCATACCCCTACAAGAAGTTGACATTTGTAGTGCCCCTTCAAAAGCTTGAAGTGTTGGTGTGCCCGACCGAGAGGCTGGCGAGCTCCACTAGGCATGCGATGAGGCTGTCAAGGACGATGGGGCAAGGGATGAGGCCATTAAGGCCAAAGAGACCGGCGACGAGGCCAAACAGGTTGATGAAACGAGGCTGGCGATGAGGCCAACGTGGCCGACATGGCCGTGGTGAGACCGGCAAGGATGGTGAGGAGGCCAGGAAATGCCGACGACGACAGCAACGAGGTCGGAGGATGCCATTAGGGGCAACAAGTGGTGCTAGAGGCATCAGCGAATGGCGGCCACTGACATCAGCATCAACTGGGTGCTAATTTTAGTGGGTAAGGACCAACAAGTGCAAATTCCTTGTCAAAACCCTTCGCCGTCATGTGTGCCTTGTATCTATCAACCAAATCATGAACTTCCTATGGTAAATCCACTAGGCATTGTTAGTTTTGTGCCCAGGTGGCAGTTCCACCAACTCGTATGTGGCATGATCGTCTAGAGTCTTTATGTCCTCATGCATAGTGGCTTTCCACTGAAGTGTAACAAATGTTGTAGAAGTTTGACAGACTATATATTGTTCAAGGGCTAGAAGCAAGGTAGCTAGAACAGCAGGACACCCAGCGATGCTTCTTGACACGACTACTCCATATGCATAACAACTCTCACTAACAATTAGATCGCAGTGCTCACGCGCAATTAGAGTGTATACCGAGAGTCGAGCTGGGGTGAAATTCCCCAGTTGCCAGATCAAGCGTGTCAAGTTCGTTGAGGATCACAAGTGCAGATGGCGCCTACAGAACAAGGACATCCAGATCGTGCCCCAGGGTGTGATTCAGGCTTGGACCAAAACTGACTGACATGCGGATGTAGAGGATGAACTTGCCCCAGGGCGCTTTGGAAGCATCCAAAAGCTCCCCCAACGGATGAACGGTGGCACAACTATAGGGCTTGAAAGTACCAACAGAGGTTCAGGTAGATGGACTAAAGAGTCGGGCTACTGGAAAGGAAAGGTAATAGCCACAATAAACAGCCAGCGAGGGGCATGGCATAACAGTGAGACTCAGATAACGACACGGACGGTGACACCAGGAGAAATGAGAACAACCCCCAAGACCCTGCCGATATGGACAGATCAGGAAGTGTGAAAGGTGCAAGGGTTACCAACGTGCGGAGTGGGTCCCAAGCCCAGCCAAGATCTAAGGAAGAAGGCTATTGAGCATCCTATTCTTACGAAGAGGGCAGCCTAGGGGAAGTAGCGCATGAAAGACGGTCAAGGTCACAAAGAAACAGTGAATCAAAGAATGATGCATTATGGGGCTCAATAACTTGTTGGCGCTCTGCATCCCATAAGCGTCACGCTTTGGAATGTGCAACGACGTTGAGAAAGGGACACAAGCCAACGTGGGGTGGTAAACACACATCATTATGCAGCTAGAAAAACGCGATGCTACCCCACACCCAGGCAACATAAAGATTTGTACGTGTTCAAATGGTGTGAATTTCCGGAGAAGTAGTTTGTCAGGAACGCAATTCCACACAATGGTCTTACAACTCATTCCCTCAAAAGCAAACAATGGGTTGAGCATGAACAAAGAGAGCAAAGCATGCACATCATCAGGGAGGGTTCCTNCTTACGAAGAGGGCAGCCTAGGGGAAGTAGCACATGAAAGACGGTCAAGGTCACAAAGAAACAGTGAATCAAAGAATGATGCATTATGGGGCTCAATAACCTGTTGGCGCTCTGCATCCCATAAGCGTCACGCTTTGGAATGTGCAACGACGTTGAGAAAGGGACACAAGCCAACGTGGGGTGGTAAACACACATCATTATGCAGCTAGAAAAACGCGATGCTACCCCACACCCAGGCAACATAAAGATTTGTACGCGTTCAAATGGTGTGAATTTCCGGAGAAGTAGTTTGTCAGGAACGCAATTCCACACAATGGTCTTACAACTCATTCCCTCAAAAGCAAACAATGGGTTGAGCATGAACAAAGAGAGAAAAGCATGCACATCATCAGGAAGGGTTCCTCCAGTGCTTAGAGATCGTTTGAAAGGATGTGTATGGAGCCAAGGACTTCAAACGCACCCCACACGACTCGGGGAGGCAGGCTGTGGGTTGGAGGAACTCACTATCACGATCATGATGGAAAGCGTGCAATTAGTGCTGATAAGCACGCTCAACCTAGACCAACCAATGAAGGCATCAGGCATCACTCTTATGAAGAAATGCAAAAGCAGAAGAGGTCATCAGTCAGGCTCAAAACATAACAACCAAGACGGCCTAGAGATTCATGAGAAAAGGGCTCCATGAAATCCATATGCACCAAGTCAAGAGGATGACGCGAGTGAGATTCGGAGAGGGAAAAAGGTAACTAGTACGTTATCCCTTTGGAATAGTAATGGAACTCGGCATGACAAGGCAAGTAAATGGTGGAGGCAAGGCCGATGGCGGGTTGCAAGTAAAGCATGCTCATGATGGCATCCATGTGCACATTCTCAAGGTGGCAATGCTGGAGAAAGACATGGTGAAGCGAGAAAGGAGCGAAAAGAGTCAGCGTACAACCAACATGAGAGAGGGAGAATGACGCAACAGGATGGGCAGAGAATGACTGTGCCACCGCAAGGACTCGCATAGAAGTCCACACCCTGGTCATCGAGGGACATCACCAACAACAGGCTGAACTCTAGGGTAAGCACGTTCACCACGTTAGTTGGGAACAAAGCACCATTAGGACCAACAAGGCGAATGACACCGACAACATGAACATGCAGAAGCTGGCCAGAGCCAGTACGAATAAGATGAACTGACACAGTTGAATTTATGAGAGACAGTAGGCAAAGGAAATACATGTCCTTGTCGGTGGCCCCTTAATCTTGGCTCCAAAAGCCATCAAACACATGAAGAGGACTCGACACTAGATTTGGTAATGGTACCGACTGTGGAGGCCCCGACCGCACGCAACAAGACAACCAGTGAGGCCGACAGACCGCCAATGTTTAACCCATGGAAGATCGACAGGTGGAGACCCCAAAAGTTTTCCTACTTGGACTGGAGATGCGTCCTACTTGCGCTCTAGTTGATTCCGAGTTGTACACCAAGTATTCCACAGTCGCTCTCTAGTTGTATTCTGATTGCATCCTAGTTTTCCCGTAGTTGTGCTCTAGATACACCATGGTTCCGCCCTAGTTGGGCTTTAATTGATCCCAGCCGCACTCTAGTCCCGTTTCAGGTGCTCTCTTTGAGAAGATACGTGGAAGCTTCCTAGCGACACAGCCGCTGACTAGGCGTAAGTGCCTGGTCAGACGGTGGCGACAGTCACAAGTCATACACGCAATGGCAAGGGTCTCGCTAGGAGAGACAAGACAAAATTGTCAGAATGCTTCAATAGCATTTGCAGAGAGAAATGACAAATGAGACGTCCATGGCATAAGTACATGCCGCGGCGCACGGCGGATGTCGCACGCAGAAGCACAAGGTCTATCCTAATGTTGAAGTTCGTTTGCCACTCACAACTCTATGCCCTCTTGTCTCCCATACTCTGCACACACACATGTACAGATTAAATGACAATGGCCGTACCTGGGGAAGCGTCATGTGGGCCCACCTTGACTGGAGCCTCTAGCGTCATCAAGTTGCTACTGGTTCCAGGAGTACCCTCTGGCACATACATGGCCATTGCATGACTTTCTATGACTCTATGATGCAGTAGATGCTAGGGCTCGTACATTCTCACTGCCATGCCCTGCATCATGTTTTCTTGCCTTGAGGGTGTTTGGGGGAGTTGCAAATTTCCCGGGTGTTAATCCTTAGGGAGCCACCGTGTCGGTTTCAGCCGTGCACTGGTGAGAAGCCACCCTCGGTTTATTCCGAGTGGTCGGGCTCGACCCCCGGATGGCGGCACTAGCCCACTCGAGCATGATGCTGGGTGTGGGTGTGTGCTCACCGGTCCTTACCTCGCTTGCTCCCCTCACTTGGACTTGTCTTGGTATGAGTGCAAGATTCTAAGGCAAAGCTCTTGACCGCATCCATGGCGAGTTTCATGGCTTATTCCTCTCACCCGCCCCCATCCACATGGCTTAACTAGGAAGTTACCTAGTAACTACTGGATTCAGAGCAACAAGAACTTGCCCTTGCAACTCCCTGATTCGTCAACTATGGAAGCATCGTTGCGAACCCCGTGCCCCAACCTGCTTACGGCGTTCTTGCCGTCGTCCACAACTGCCATCTGTGGTAGCCTCCACGCGTGTCAGTGGCAATCTCGCCGCCCACCGTCTCATGGTTGAGCATGTCTACTGCCTTGGTCTTCGCTCCCTCTTCGGAGCACTCCCGCGGAGCACACCCGTCCCGCATCGGCTACGTGCCTATCTCACGGGCCAGCGCCATCACCATTTCCCGTAAGGTACCGCTCTCTCCACCAGGCTCCAGTGTCGGGGTCCTAGCAACAGTGCAGCTGCTCCACTCACCCCTATGTTTCATCTTCCACCCACAGCAGTCCCTCTCGGCCCCACACCTCGGTGCGGATCACTCTCAGTCACTCTCTACAGCCTACACCTACTCTTCCTGCCACTCTCTTGTAGCAGTCAGCACCCCTGCACCATCAGTGTGCTAATCTCTGCAACTCAACCCCGTGCTACTCCGCTCTCACATGGCACACTCATCTACCCGGGTGCCAAGTGTAGTGCTCTCACGACACGCACACCGCTATTGGCTGCACCAGCAGCCCTAACTCCGTCACCCTGGATTCTCCGCCCCTCGATGGCCCACCCAACGAGGAGCTCGATTCCTCGCGCACAGTAGCTCGGTACGCACACCGTGAGTGGGAGAACACGAGCGTCTTTGACGAACCTCCACCCGCTGACAACGACACACCGCTCTGGTTTTTCATGCTGGATAGCACACACTGGCGTGAGGAGCTTGCCACAGTAGATAAGCGCGAACGTGAGTAGCGGAAGGAAGAAATAGACCAGCAAGTCTACACTCCGGACCACCTACCTCAGTCTCCAAGGATGCAACCTCCTCGTGGGTCTCAGTCATCCAACCCCTCCTCGGCAGCCGCACCCTCTCCTACCTCATCTCCTACATCTGTTGCAGCACCTGGACCATCATTGGCACCTGAAGTCCCTGGTGTGATCCCTGTCCCTCCCGTCCACACCAACTCCATTGGTTTGGCTGGGGCCATTCTTTACGCAGTTGCTGGTGCCGATGCCACGTTTGTAGCCACAGCCAGAGCCTGCCGAGCCCCAACCCAGACGGCAATTGGACGTGCGTCTGAGGCATATGCACACATTGCTGCATCCCTCACGCTTCTAGCTGCAGCCGCTGTAAACATTGCCACACAGGTGACAGCATCAGCAGCCTCTGTTGCAACAGCAGCCTCCTCTACAGCAGACGCGACATCCAGTGTTGTTGGCTCCATCCTCGCTTCCACCACAGCAGCAGTGCTGACTCCCACCGGAGCCCCTCGCGAGCTCACGCCGCACGTCACGACAGGGGTCCTTGTCGCATCGGCGTCGGCTGCCGTTGTGGGGGCAACAGTCACTAGGTTCCTGCGCCTCACTGTGGCGGTCGCCAGGTGGGTGGCTGTTCTTTCTCCTCCGCTGCTGCCATGGTGCCGCCTCTCTTCACCCTGCTGCCACACCACTAGCTCGGTGAGCTCTGCATTGCACTGCATCTTGGTACATCTTATCCTCTCTCATCTCTCTGGTCTCCCTCCTTTCTGCACTCATACGTCTCCCTAGCATCATGCCAAGGCTTGAGGAGACAATAGAGCCTATGCATGCAGTCGTCAGTGAGGCACAGGCAGAACATCGTAAGGCTGAAGATGGGCTCCAGCAGGGCCGTGAGGCTCAGCAGGAGCTAGCTGCTACTGAAGTTTCCCTTGTCATTGAATGCCTTCGTACCATCCCGAGTCTAGCTGTTGACTTGCCCGCCGACAAGACTGCTTCCGCTCATTCCTTTGTTCCTACCAGTGGTGGTGCTGCCAATTCCTCCTCTCCCGCTTTCTCACGAGCAGCTCTCGCCTACGCTCTTCTTCTAACCATGTAGCGGGACTTTGAGACACTACCACCCTCTTTCACCTTCCAAGCGCACCTTCACCTCTTGGGAGACACGCTTAAGCACATGGGCCCAAGGTGAATTGCTGTGGGAATACTACTCCCCGGCCAAACCTCCGTTTGTTCCTCGACCCTCCGAGGCAGCCCGTGCTATGCGGGCTCTCATCAACGCAGGTCCTAAAAGCCTCCTCGATGACATTGGTACATGCAATGCAAACCCCACGCGTGGCACCCCTGCTGACCCTGTTGGTGCCTATGCTCTCATCTATCCCCGTAAAAACTGTGACTGGGCATCCTGCTCAGGGTGCCCTGACTGTCCAGTTCAACACTCTGCAGATGCGGACGGAAGAGATTGCAGATGAGTATTGGGTGTGCAGCCTGCGCTTGCTGCGTGACCTTGGCAGAGCTGCCCCCGGCCCTCTCTCTGCCTGTCTTTCCATTGTTGCTGGTCTCATCCCTAAGCTATCTGATCTCTATCTCCACGTTTGTCAGGCCGAGCTTGAGCGGCTCGCTGCTGCTCCGGTTCTTGCGAACTCTCCGCCAGGAATCGGTCCCCTCTACGACTTCACAGCCTCCCATCTCACTAATTGGTGGAACGCCCTACAAAACAAGCGCATGCACCGTGCTACACTCACTAAAATCACCTCCTCATCCTCCTCGCCAGCAGCCACAACTCCTCATCCTCTTCCATCTCCTCAGGCATCATCCTGCTATTGCTCATCCCACTTAGGCATCTTCTCGTGAGGGGGTGGTGGTTCTGGCTGCGGGGGTGGCCGTGGAGGCAAGGGGTGTGGCGGTTCTCGTGGTGGCAAGAACTTCTCTCCCACTACGAGTGACGTGACCTGCTGGAACTGTGGTGCCACTGGGCACTCTGGGCCCAAATGCCCGGCTCCTCGTGATGATGCGTGTCTTGCATCCTCCATGCGTGCCCACTGGGCCCGCATAGGTGTGACCGCCTCCTCCGCCTTTGCAGGATTGACTGTTGCATCTTCCACATCCTCCTCCTCTGCTTCAGCTCTCTCCACGACACTGGCACCTCTTCTGCCGCCACAGCCCCCAGCCAGTCCTTGGGGTTGGATTCCACCACCGCATGGACCTCCCTACTGTGGTTCCACGTCCCCACACTACTCCGTGCCTTCCTGGGCTCGTGACTACGGCCACTTCTCAGATCGTTCGTCCGACCGCTCCTCGGACCGCTCCTCTGATTGCCGTGACGAGGAGTGCACCCTCGAGCGTCGGCTTGCAAAACTGTAGCATCTTCGTTCTCATGGAGGTGAGAGTGTGAGTGGCCAGTTGCGTGTGTCTGTTTCCGATTCGGACACCACCCTTCGTGGTGCTGTGTTTGGTGGTGTTCAGGGGGTGTTGTCTGATGATCTTGCCTGGATTAAAGAATGGTAGTCTCATACGTTTCCCACTCGTCTTGGTGGTTCTTCTCACCTCTCCTCCTATGGTATAGTTGTTGTATGTCTCGTCCTCCCCACCACTTGTGCATCCCCAGGTCTTTGGATTATTGACTTTGGGGCCTCGCATCACATGACATCCTGTCGGTCGTCGTTTGCATCCCTCGGGCCGGTTGGGTCCGTCCGCTCTGTTCGCACTGGCTCCGGCCAGCTTCTTCCCGTTCAAGGTGTTGGTGTCGTTTGCTTTGTCGGCCCTGGGGGCACTGTCTACTTGCCTGATGTGCTCCATGCGCCAGACCCTGAAATCAACCTCCTCTCTGTGACCACCCTTGACGACCAAGGCATGGACTTCTCGTCCAGCCGCGGCTTGGCCTTCATTTCTCTCTGTTCGTCCGGTCGTGTTGTTCTTCGTGGTGTGCGTTGTGATCGTCTCTTCCGTGTGCCTCTCACTTTGCCTTCGTCTTCCGCTGCGTCTGCTCTTGTTCACGTTGCCCGGTCTCTGTCTCCCGCACATAGTGATCTATTGCATCATCGCCTCTGTCACATTCACACTGCAGCTATTCAGCGACTTCTCTGCCTTAAGCCTGCCTACGGCCTTGACCCTGCCACGTTTGCACCTCCTTGCACCTCCACCTGTCTAGACTGTGCCAGTGGCAAAATGCACTGCTCCCCATTCTCCATTGCTGGAACTACCACCTCCCATCCTCTCAACCTTATCCATGCGGATGTCATGGGCCCCTTGCCCCAAGACTTTCCTTGGTGGCCTTGGTCGCTATGTCCTCTGTCCGACTGATGATTTCTCTCAGTACTGATGGGTCTTCGCACTTCGCCACAAAAGTGATGACAGTGACGTTCTTGAGTCCTGGCTCCCTCAGGCTGAACGCACTTGCCTCCGTTCATTGTGTGTTTTTCGCAGCGACCGGGGCAGCGAATTATTTTGTCCCACCTCTCACTTTCTTGAGTCGCGTGATGTCTGTCTTGAGTCCACTGCCCCGTACACCCCACAGCAGAACGGCGTGTCTGAACGTTGGAACCACACTCTTGTAGATGGTGTTTTCTCCCTTCTCTCTGCCTCCGATCAGTCTCCCCTGTATGCTTTTGACGCCATGTCCTAAATGACTTGAGTCTAGAATCAAGCTCCTCATGGCCCTCTCCCGCACTTGGTTACGCCTTTTGAACGCTGGACTGGTCGGCGCGCCGACCTCCGCCTTGCACGTGTCTGGGGTTGTCTTGCCTCTGTCTGGGTCCCGGCGGACCAACGGGATGGAAAACTGTCTCCCCGCAGCCGCTTTTGCATCTTCCTTGGCGTCTCCCCGTTCTCCAAAGTTTGGCGCTTTTGAGATCCCTCTCTCTGTCATGTCATCGAGCCTCGGGATGCTCTGTTTTTTTGGTACCTGTTTGAACATTCTCCCCGTTTCGGTGGGTCTCTCTCTCCGCCCTCTCAGGTGGGGGTTGTCCTCTTCCCTCTAGGCCGTCTGTTCTCCCCTCCGTGCGTCCCGAGCCCACCTTCCTCGTCCCCATCTACTGCGTTGGCCCCCTCTCCGCCTATGGAGTCCCCAGTATCCTCTGAGTCTGACTCTCTTGAGCCCTCGCCTCGCTCACCCTCACCCTTTGCCTTATCCTCTGCCTTTGAACCTGGTGCCACGTCTGCGTCGCCTCCTGCTCTATCCCAGCCCCCTGTCACATCTTGCCCTCCTTCTCCTTCAGCCTTTGAGTACCCACGCCCTGTTGCCCCCTCCTCTGTAGCACGTGTCTCGTCTGTTGCTCCAGTCTCACCCTACACACGTGGTGATCGCCTCAGGGCACTTCCATCTTAGTCGCACCCTGTTGTTTCTGGTGACCCTGGGCTCCGTGCTCTTGGTCTTGCAACCTCGGCATTGTCTGCGGCTTCCTCCGTGGTGAACCTTGGCACAGCACTTGGCTACTCCCTCATTGAACAGGAGTTTCACTCAACCCTTCCTTCGTCTGTGGCTGGGTACGTTGCCTCGTGCTTTGCTGCTAGTGGTCTCTCTACTCTTCCACCCGAACCGCTGACTGTGCATGTAGCCCGCACGACCTCTGATTCTCCTCTGTGGGAGAGAGCCATGAAAGCCGAGCTCGTTGAACTATCTAAGCACGCTGTGTACGAGCTCCTAGACCTCCCACCGAGGCGCAAAGCATTTGTAGCCAAATGGGTGTACCGTCGCAAGCTGAGCCCTGACAGCACTGTTGAACGGTACAAGGCTTTCCTCACTGCCAAGGGGTTCTCTCAAATCCCTGGTGTTGACTTTGACGAGACTTTTGACCCAGTCCGCCGCTACACTACAGCTCGGGCTCTTCTCAGCATGGTTGTTCAGCATGACTGGGAACTTCAGCAGATGGATGTGAACAATGTTTTTCTTCATGGTAAGCTGGACAAGAAGATCTACATGGTGCAGCCACCCGGCTTCTTTGATGGAACAAGCCGAGTGTCGCGCCTGTGCAAGGCTCGCTACGGCCTGAAGCAGTCCCCATGCTATTGGAACCAAGAGATCACCGATACCCTGGAAAAGGAAGGTTTCCGAAGAAGCACTGTGGATCATGCTTTGTTCCTCAGTACTCCCACCAAACCACTCATCGCCATCCTTGTCTATGTGTATGATCTTCTCATTACCTTCCCTGACGTCGTGGTTGTTTCGGCTGCAAAGTCTCTTCTTCAAGTGGCATACAAGATGAAGGACCTTGGTCCGGCTCATGTCTTTCTGGGCATGGAGTTGGAGCGTGACCGTGCATGTCGTACCCTGCACGTTCACCAGGTTGCATACGGGCGTAGCCTGGGGGAGCGCTTCGGACCGCTTCTCACAGCAGTTCCCACAACGTCCACATCCATGACGCCTGCTGGCCAGTCCCTACTGATGTCTTCAGAGCCGTCAAAGCTGGGAGAGCTGGTCGATGTAACTGACTACCTCCGAGTAATTGGCTCCCTGATGAATCTGGCCACGACCACGTGCACTAATGTTGCGTGTACATAGTTGCCATGAACTTCTTGTCCCAGTTCTCCCAGTGCCTCCGCGAGCGCCATCTCAAGGCCGCACTGCGGGTGGTGCGCTGCGCCCTGTCCACCCCTCGTGTCTAACTGTATTTTCGCAAGCAACCCTCAGTCGTAGTGGACGGCTTCACAGACAGTGACTGGGCACATGATTCTGACGCACACAGCCGAACAGGATACATCTTCTTGATTGGTGGAACTGTAGTCTCCTGGAAAAGTGGCAAACAAGGGTGTGTTGCTCGCAACACCGCTTCGGCTGAGTATGTTGCTCTTGGCGCAGACACGTGTGAGGTTGTCTGGCTGTGTCGCCT
>SZWC01011101.1:49242-72799 GCA_023375785.1 Penium margaritaceum | reverse complement strand
CCCCCCCCCCGATCGACAGCGACGATGCGAAGGCGTCAACGTACACAGAGTCGCAACCACAGCGTCCGTTAGGGGGGGGGGTGGAGGGTCGCGCTTCAATGGGTCGCGATGAATGTTCATCGCTTTCGTTCACCAGGGGTTGACGCACGAAAACAAGTGGTTGGGGGGGGTGGGGGGGGGGGCGGCAGCTAACAGGCGATAGTGCAACGCACGTCGATGCAGGCTCGATGAAACCATGTTGTCGTCACGGGGGGAAGCGGTGCACGCGCTGATAAAAACGACAAAAAAGAATGCACGACAAAAGACAACGGGGGGAATGGCTGTGGGCTGGGCACGTTCAGGACAAGGACAATGGACCGTCCACTTCGGGTCCTTCCTAGACTCTAGGATGCATTCGGGTTGCAATTTTGAAAGACATAAGAAGCGTTCAACAACCTCAACATTAAGTGCTTTGGGCCATGGTACACGGGGTACATGGTGTCGGCGTAATATGCCCCGGGTGGTGGGGTATTTCGTACCGATACGATACACCCCGCATGAGGATACGGGGCTTCTTGTGACCAAAGAATCGAAGTCGGGGCTTCTGGTGACCAAAAAAGTGAAGTCGGGGCTGTCTGTGCTCAAAATGAGGACTACGGGGGGTTTGGCGATGTTGCCCGAAAAACGCCGGGTATGTGGATATTTTCCAGTAAGTCTAATCGGAGTTGGGCAGTCGGATCCGAGTTGGGGACTTGGGCCAAGAACCGACGCCATGTTACTGCTGGTGATTATAGGGTGTCACCCGCTGCCCCCTCGATTAATCATGTTTCTTGATTCTTGAGTTATTCCTCGCCTTACAGATCACCTGTTCGAAACAGCGGCAAAATCGTTGAGGACCCTCGGATTTCGCAAGGTCTGTACTTCACGTAAGTAGCAAATTGACGTCCTGATTTAACGAGACGCGTGTCAATACCGTGTCGCGTCCGCTGGATAGCCAGACCCTGCTCCCATTAGACCCAGTCCTCTCGGCTAGATCGTTCTCTTAGATCGGCGCTCGTAAACCGTACATGTCAGCCCGTTTTCATTAAACAATGACCTCATTAACACATTTGTTATCATGACTTGATTCTGGGCATTCATTGTGATTGTACGATTTGATTCACGGAATGATTCTCCAAAATTTGTGGAGGCATGCCACGTCGGAGTTTTTGGGTGTCTCTCGCCAGTTAATCGGCGGTTAATCACTTGGTAATCGCCACCGAAAGTACTCGTAAAATGGTGGATTCGCGCATATGGGCAGAGCTCGCAGAATCACTTGCAAGGCCTCGCCAATTCACAACCCGCCAAGTGATGTTAGAATCACTAGTAGTAACAGGGCGTCGGTTCAAGGCCTCACAAACCGACTTGCAAAGTGTCTGGTTTTGCCAGGTGTAGTAGCGGGACAGAGAAAAACAAAGTCTTTCCTGATAGTATCCACGTCAGATTTCGTGCCATCCACGAGCGGAACACTACCCGTGGAACCAATAAGCGTAGTCACCTTCCCTAGAGTGGCGGCCGCCCCCTTCTTCAACTCTTACGGTCGGATCTTGACCCCCTCAGGCCGAAAGGAATGCTTTGATACCATGAGAGTGCCATTATGAACAGAATGAGAGAAACAACGCTTGTTTCCGTGTAGCGGGAGGGCCGATTCGGCCCTCCCTCCTCGCTGAAGCGAGGGGTGGTTGTGCACCACCCCTCGCGTCAGCAAGGGCTGGCCGACGGCCAGCATTTCGCTGGCCGCCGGCCGGCTGGACGGCCGGCGGCCGGCCAAGCGACCGGCCGGCCACCGGCCGACCAGCCGCCAGTCGCCGATCACGGCCTCAGCCCGATCGGCGGCTGAGGGCCCACGAGGGCCTCGAGGGCGAGGCCTCGTGGCCTCGTGCCCTCGCCCCCGCTCGCCCTCCTTGCAAGAGAGCGAGCGAGGACGAGGGAGGGGGACGAGGGACGAGAGGCGAGAGAACTGGCGCAAAATTGCCAACGTGCCTCGCATGCGACGATTTCGCGTCAGAACGTCAAAACGTAAATCGAAGTTCATTTACGACAAACTTCGACATAAAAATAACAAAATAACTCGTGCGAACACATGAGTTCGAGGTAAAAATCCCCGGTTTGGGTCTCAAAACCAGGGGTAAGGTTAAAAACGGAAGTGGGCCTCCAGAGACTCAAAGTATACGAGTCTCCCTGCTCTGGGTCGTTGATGACGATTGCCACTCAGTCCTGCGAAGGGGGTAAACCCCTGACGCGAATTGAGAACGCCATTCTGCGAACTCCGACGACAACTTCAGAGTAGGAGCTGGAGACTCGACCCGTTATAGTGGTTCTGAGAGCCAGACTACTCCCGCGACCAAGAGTTCGACGGAAACGGCGGCTACGACATACATAAAACGCCGTCGGCAGCTGCAAGTAGCAGCAGAAATGCTAGAAGGGACTACAGCATCTACGCTTCACCGTTTGAAGCACCATAAAGTGCGTTAGGATGGAGGAGTTGCTAGGAATCATTGTAATTCCTCTCTCACTCTTTGCCTAGCTTTGTGAGCGGTACTCACACTTCTTGTCAATTCCTTGTATTGTAATTTTCTGTTTTCCTAGAATCTAGTCGCCACTAATTGCAGTGAGTCACGGCTTAGAAAGAATAGTTTCAAAACCCACGACCTTGTGCCGACATGGCGGCCTAGGAAAATAGAAATTTAAATTGAAATTGCCTCACCGATCGTGAGAGCTAGATTTTAGGAGGCGATTCCTCCATTAAGTTGTGGGGTGATCCTCACAACGGCCTTCACGTTGTAGTTGTACGAATGACGAGATGGCAAGTGCCGGACCGTCCAAGACCAACAAGGGCAAGGTGGTGACGGCCTCACCAAAAGCTCTCGGCGGACGCCAAATTGTGGGAGCCGCCGTCGCGAGCACGGTTGCCAACCCAAAGGCAACCGTACCGCCTAAGGCAACCATACCGCCTAAGGTAACCGTACCGCCTAAGGCCACCATACCGCCAAAGACAACCAACGCCAACCTCGGCGACACTGAGAAGCGTGCAGAGGCTGAAAAAGTACTTGACGAGCACGTCGACGCACACGTGGGCGACACCCACACGACAGACGACCCGATTGACGAGGATCTCCTAGAGGGGGACCCCGACGAAGAGCACGACGCCGACGATGGCGAAGGCAATGAGGATCGCGACCATCGTCATCGTCGTGCGGCGAACTCGAGCCGATTGCTCGAGAAGGATAAGACGCCCGACGCATCGCCTAAAGCTACCGATGGCAGCAAGACTGCTGAGAGCAGCAAGGGCGCTGAAAGCGATCACACAGGAAGTTCCCGCGAGAACGAGCTGGACGACGACGCCGCGAAGGCAATTTGCGATGACCGTCGTAGGCTTGCAGAGTTTGCTGCTGAGGCGGTAGACCGACTCAGGATCACCACCGACGGTGGAGATACGGCACCACTCGGAGGAATGGGGACGGACCCCCTTTTTATGATGTGGCCGCAATGGGGCAAGACAGCGTCCACTCGAGCGTCGTTGCCGACGACAGTCTCCTCCGAAAGGTGGGCCTCCTTGCAGGCGTGTACGCGAACCGTACCCTCTTACAGTGGGTAATGGTGCACGGACAATGCGAGGCCCTAGAGGCTATCGTCAATGCTCTGACGACATCAGAGCTCAAGTTCGCGTTCGCCAACCTGCTAGCCAACGTCGGGCAAAGCATCATGGTCCTCGACCATGATCGCCAGCTGCAGCGCCTGGCTGTCCATGAGGCAAGCCGCCGATGCAACGACCTCAACAAGGCTTTGCAGAGCGTAATCCAGGTGCGGATGCAACAACAAGTGCAGCGTGCCGCAGCTGCGGATGCCACTGCCAGTAGCAGCGACGACTTGCCTACCTCGACGACTGCGGGGTCGGTGAACACATCCTTCCTCCATAGTGTGGAGATCTTCTGGAAGGGCGTGAAGCTGACCTACTGTCTGAATCGCATGGAGCACGTTCTACGTGTCCACAAGGCTCCACTCAGTCAGTGGGGCGACCTTTCCACGACACGGCTTGAAGATAAACTCTTCAAGGATGTGGTCAAGGAGTGGACTGTGCAGCAACCGCACCTCGAGTAGCAGCCCATGCCGTGGGAGGCCTTCTGCACGATCATGCACAAGAAGTACACCCAACGCGAGGAGGCGTAGCGTGCCTTCCACAAGATCAAGGACTTCAGGCAGCTTGGCAGCTCGCTCGAATCCTACTTGAGCGAGTTCGCCGCACTCGTGGAGGAAGCCGAAAGCTTCACCGAGGGCAATGGGACTCAGACCTTCAAGTATCCGGAGTGCATGCTGCTGTAGTACTTGCGTGATGGTCTCACCAGCGAGAAGCTGAAGGACAAGACCACCACGACAGCCACTGGCCAAGCTTGGACAAGCTGGAGGGCGTTGCACAACTACTTGAGCGAGATGTATTCGGCAAACCCGAAGCACTACTCTGATGCACGGCCGAACGCGCGTACACAGCAAGGTCGCGACATGCGCATGGACGCTACAGGGACTGGTGGGTTAGCTGGACAGCGAGGCGGGACCAAGGGCAAACAGCCTCCAAACCCTTTTGCCAAGAAGGCTGGTGGATACAAGGGCCCCAACAACAAGCACAGCCGCGAGAATGACGAGTTGCAGGCGGCGCGTGAGCATTGCAACGTATCCTTCTGTGAAGGGCTCTGCCACAACTGCATGCAGCCGGGCCACTTTAGGGCTCAGTGCCCTGAGGCTGCAGGTGGTGGACAAGAGGCCGCGGCGTTAGCTGTAGCAGCAGCACCTCGTGGAGATGGTGCAGCAGGAGGCCGTAGACAGGGCCGTGGACAAGGTCGCGGTCGCGGCAATGGGCCCAGCCATGGTAACGGACAGGGCCGTGGGGCGAGTTTTTCCCACCCCTGAGTGACGTTAGTGGGGACCATTCAGGGGTAAAACTGGATCACGAGTGTGGGTTCATGTTTTCAGATGAAGATGTTAAACAATTTGATTTTTTTACGAGTTCAAATTTCTCTGTTGTTTTCTCTCCTTTGTTGAACCACATTCTACACTTGCTGACCGGTATTGTCCACTAAACCTTGCATCTCCAGACGAGATGCATGATTGTACATGTTTAGTGGTGGCGACACCGACCACTGTGCAAGAGTTGCGTGACGCAGTGATTGAAGAAAATACCCTCAAAACAATGAGTTCAATCACGTTCGTAGTACCTTTAGTCGACGATTTCGACCTAGTCAAATTTGAAGACTGGAAGGTGCTAGCCAAATTCACACGTGCCCACAAGATGTGGACTTGAGTGGGTGAATCATAGGAGTTGCGACGCCCGTCGTACAGATTCTGTGTTTATCACAAACTCGGCTTGCCGTCGTCGAGTCTGTTCACTCGGAAGAGTGGAGGCAACATGACGATGCAGTTCAAAAGACACCTAGCTGGTGCTCTCGTGAACGTACTTGCTGACGCTGGAGGAGACGACTCTTTTTGTTAGCCTTGGCTTTATCCGACAGGTTGGCCTGAAGTACGAGCCATCCAATGGTGCAGTTGTTATCGGTGACAACCATACGATACCCGTGATCGGTACTTGTAAAGCGAAAATTTGTATTCAAGGATATACACAGAGTGTCACGTTGAAGGTACTCAACCTTCTTGACCCGTTTGACGTGGTGCTAGGCGATCCCTGGCTCAGAAACAACAAGGCTCTAATGTACTTTGAATCAAAACGTATGATCCTCCGAAAAGGACAATGCCGCTTTACGTTGATTCCAAGTACAGAATTATCACCGACCCGACGGAAAGTCCATGCCAACTTGTGTGCGATGTAGGTCAAGAGACGTATTCGACAAGGTAATCGATAATTCTTGACTCAGCCGCAGAAAGTGGAGGACGACGTGAAGGAAGACACGCCACAAGAGATCAAATCTCTCTTGGCGGAGTTCTCGTATGTATTCCAAGACCCACCGGCTGGGCTTCCACGAGAAAGACACATGGGTCATTCGATTCTGCTGCAACTGGAGGCGACTCCTCCGTTCAGACCCATGTATCGCCTTCGTCCAGCAGAAAGGCAAGATGCCGAACGCCAAATCAAAGAGTACCTTGCAAAAGGGTGGATCGAGCCTAGTAGCTTGCCGTACGGTGCGCCGATCCTTTTTGTGAAAAAAAAGGACGGTGGTTTACGCATGTACGTGGATTACCGGGTATTGAACAAGCTCATTGTGAAAATTTGATTCCCCTTACCGCGGATTGAGGGCCTTTTTGACCAACTCCAAGGTACAAAAGTATTTTTGTCCTTGGATTTGTCTCAAGGGTACCATCAAATCCGCATCACGGAAGATGATGTGCCCAATCCGTGTTTTGAAGGTACATGGGATACTATCAGTTTCAAGTGTTATGCTTCGGGCTTACAAATGTCCCGGCAACCTTTCAAGGAGAAATGAACCGAACGTTCGCCAAGCAACTCGGATAGTTTGTCTTGCTTTACCTGGACGACATCCTGGTTTTCTCCAAATCAATGGAAGAGCACATAGAACATCTGCGCGAAGTTCTTGCAATCCTTTGGGAACAGAAGTTCTATGCGAAAGTGAGCAAGTGCAAGTTTGTACAAGATGATCTCGAATACCTTGGACACATCGTCGGCAAGGATGACATCCGTGTCAATCCACAAAAGGTCCAAGCCGTTGTGGATTGGCCACGCCCTGAAAATGTTGGACAGATTCGGTCTTTCCTCGGCTTTGCAAACTACTTTTGACGGTTTAGCGGTGCCTGGTAGCACCGCTAACCAGGCTCACGCAAAAAGACGTGCGTTGGGAATGGACACCTTACTGCCAGAACGCTTTTGTCAAAGTCAAAGAGCTTCTATCCACGGCGCTCGTCCTAGCTCTTTTGGATCCATCACAATCGTGAGAGGTTTGATGTGATACATCGGTAGTAGGACTCGAAGTCGTCCTCATGCAGAACGGTCACCCAGTTGCGTATGAGAGTTGGAAGCTCGTCCCCGCGGAAACGCGGTACACGACTGGGGATCAAGAGCTCCTTGCGGTAGCACACGCTTTCAAGATGTGGCATTGCTACCTCGAGGATACTGAAGGGGGTGTGACAGTCGTGACCGATCATAATCCATTGGTGTTTTTCCAAACGCAACCGAACATGTCAAGACGACAGGTGCGTTGGAGCGAATACCTGAGCCGATTCTCATTCACATGGGAATATCGGCCAGGACGCATCAATGTGGCCGATCCACTAAGCCGACATCCTGTGGAAATTAAAGCAACCACCGAGGTCTGTGGGTCATTTATGGCCATTGCAATAGCAATAGTACAATCACCTGATCCCTTTGCACCTTTACGACAACCACCACAAGAAATTATCCATTACAACAGTTTTGTAAACAGGATCCGGATGGGATACTGTGTGGATTCTTGGTTTCAAGACTCTCAAAATCTAGACAAGTACGGCTTGGTGGCGGCCACAGGAATGTTCTGGAATGGAGAAAAAGTTGTTGTGCCAAACTCGGGAGACCTTCGAGCAAAGGTTATCTCCCAGTTCCACGACCCACCGGTCGCAGGTCATGTGGGACCCCGAAAGACCGGACAGGCACTCTCGGACCACTATTAGTGGCCAGGATGGAGCGTCGATGTCCGTAAGTATTGCATGACATGCGATCCATGTCTTTGAAATAAGACTAGTAACAAGAAGCCTACTGGACTCCTCCAACAGCTTCCCATTCCTGGGACTCCATGGGAGTGCGTCAGCATAGACTTCATTACTGGTCTTCCGGACACGGCCCGTGGCCACGATGCAATACTAGAGGTTGTGGATCTTTTGACGAAGATGACACACTTCATTCCTACAACCACTGACGTGGACACAGAGGAGAACGCTCGTCTCTTCTTTGAGGGTGTTGTAAAGTACCACGGCTTGCCGTTGTGCATTATCTCCGATCGAGATCAAAATTTTCTAGTAAGTTCTAGAAAAAGATGCACGAGTATGCAGTGAGTCGTAAATGTCGACAACATTTCATCCTCAAACTGACGGACAAACAGAGCGCATGAATCGAACTCTGGAGCAGATGCTCTGCATGTATGTGGACCCTGCCATGCATGATTGGGACAAATTCCTAGCACTGGCAGAGTTTGCGGTGAACAACTCAGTGAACGAGTCCACACAGTTCACACCGTTCCTGTTGAACAGTGGTCGGTATCCACTAGTACCCTCTTCATTGGTGAAGAGTGGGAGTACAGAAAGGCAGGTTCCTTCTGCTCAAGCCTTTGCCGAGCGCATCAACTCCTTGTTACAAGAGGCGAAGGGTCACCTTCAAGCAGCTCGGCAGCGACAAAAGGCATATGCCGACAAAGGTCGCCGGGAGGTCTCGTTTGACATCGGTGACAAAGTGTTGCTTAGCACTAAAAACCTTCGGCTGAAGTCGCCAGGGGCAAGAAAACTTCTACCAAAGTGGATTGGGTTGTTTCCCATTGTGGCCCGCATCGGGCCAGTGACCTACCGATTGCTACTTCCGCCAAGTATGAAGATACATGACGTGTTTCATGTGAGCCTACTGGCTCCATACACGGCAGACGGAACTGTTGAGCCACCTCCAGCAGTCCTTGTTGCCGACGGCCAATACGAGGTCCTTCGCCTACTCCAGCACCGAGAGTGTACTCTTCGGTCGCGCGTTGTTAGGGAGTACCTCGTTCATTGGGCCGGTTGTGGACTTGAACATAATTCATGGGAGCCCGAATCTCGGTTGCCCACAGGGGTGGTCAACGAGTACTAGAGCGAGCTTGTAGCTCGCACAGATCGACGCGTGGCAGGAGGTACAACCTGAACGCGGAAAAAGAGAACAACATTCCCACAGGACTGCATTCATGGACAGTGACCATAGGAGGTTGCGGACGTCCAACATGGTTGTCGCAGGGACGCTCCAGCCTAAAGGGGGGAGGCCGCTAGCCGTGCTGACCTACAAGCTGCAGCTTAGGTCCAAGTACCATGCACGTGTTCATGTTTAGCTGGTGATTAAAATTATTAATTTTCTTTCACAATGTTGATGAATCACATGCTGACAATCCTGCTTGTTGTTCATGAACCGAGACGGTTCATAATAAGTGGGGAGGAATGTAGCGGGAGGGCCGGTTCGGCCCTCCCTCTTTGCTAAAGCGAGGGGTGGTTGGTCACCACCCCTCGTGTCAGCGAGGGGGGCCGGTGGCCAGCATTTCGCTGGCCGCCGGCCAGCTCGCTGCCGGCCGGCTGGACGGCCGGCGGCCAGCCAAGCGACCGGTTGGCCACCAACCGTCCAGCCGCCAGCCGCCAGCCGCCGATCGCGGCCTCAGCCCGATCGGCGGCTGAGGACCCATGAGGGCCTCGAGGGCGAGGCCTCGTGGCCTCGTTCCCTCGTCCCCGCTCGCCCTCCTCGCAAGCGAGCGAGCGAGGACAAGGGAGGGGGACGAGGAACGAGAGGCAAGAGAACTGACACGAAATCGCCAACGTGCCTCGCACGCGACGATTTTGCACTAGAATGTCAAAACGTAAATTGAAGTTCGTTTGCGACAAACTTCGACATAAAAATAACGAAATAACTCGTGCGAACACACGAGTTTGAGTTAAAAACCCCCGGTTTGGATTCCAAAACCAGGGGTAAGGTTAAAAACGGAAGTGGGCCTCCGGAGACTCGAAATATTCAAGTCTCCCTGCTCTGGGTCATTGATGACGATTGCCCCTCAGTCCTGCGAATGGGGTAAACCAATGACGTGGACCGAGAACGCCATTCTGCAAACTCCGACGGCGACTTCAGAGCAGGAGTTGGAGACTCGACCGGTTACATTTTGTGTAGTATGGAGCAAGCTAGCTCCCAAACAACCCTATGACAAGTCTCGGTTTTTGGTACAAGTCACGGTTTCGGACAAGTCACCTAGTAACAATCGAAACCCCTGTTGCGGGTGAGACTCGATATTCGAGTCTCACCCGTCAGCCGGCGAGCGAAGCTTGCCGGCGCTCAACAGGGTGCGAGGGCAAAACCGCCCTATGGCCCCAGAAAAGGTGCGGCGGCACCTGCAAAGTCACAAAGTAGGCCATCCCAAACCTGATGTTAGGAAACCTACAAACATGCAAGTTGGATTCTAATCTAGGTCGCGCATCACAACAAGTACAATATGTCGTGTGATTCTCAAGGACACAACTATGTCTACTAGCGGGGGCAGGCAGGGGTCGACGGCCGGCGGAGTGCGTGAGACAAGAGGGCGACGCCGTCACGTGACAGGCTTGGCGAGCGCGTTTCCGCTATTGACGTGTAACACCACCGACTGCCGAGTCCTCATGCACTGTACATCCGAGGGCACAAACGCACATATATATAAGGTTATCCGCCGCCCCTTGCTACTATAGCAATCTTGTTGCACCAGATCAGCGCAAGGCAGCTGTGCGTCCTCCGGATGTGACTATAGCACCCTCATTGTTGCCGTCACCTGCAGCGGGGATCTCTTTCCCGTGCGCATCCAGTCGGCGTCGTGGCGGACACACGCCTCCGATCCATTGCAGCAGCCTCGGTGCATTCAGATGGCCTCCATCTGTGCAGGCCCATGCGTGCCAGCCCAATTTTTGGCTGTCACATTTTCTCTAGGCGGTTTCATCCCCCTCTCTGCATGCTTGCGCCACGCACGCCCTTGGCACACAACAGCATGCAATTACTTACCTCCAAACTCCAGATAATTATTCTTTGCTTCTTTTGGCCGCTCCTCTAAGCACTTCTCCCGCGTGCCTCCTCCTCAATCACGGGAGCCTATGAGGGATCTCGCCCTTCTCATTGACTTTCTGCCACCTCGGTGGTGGTCACTACCATCCTGCTGTAACACGAGGTCGTCAGAGCCTACTACACAGAGCAAAGCGCACGTCGGGCACGTCATCGACGTAGTGCTAAGGACGGCTCTCCGGTTTCTGACTCGGCCTCCTCATCCCATCTACATCCGGTGAGAGATTCATCCCGTTCCCACAGTTCCACATCAGATGGAAGGGAGGATTTGTGGCGATGGAGGCTTCCTTCCTTCATCTCCTTTCCCCTTTCACCAATGATATCATTGTTGTGTCCCCCTAGTTGACCCACACCGACTCTTGCATCATCAACGCTGCCATCACAGCAGATGTTACATTCACTACAGTTGCACGTGCATCCCATGCATCTGCCTCTACCTCAGTAGGCCAGGCCATGGAAGCTTACACAGAAGCGGCAGTGGTCGCCGGCCGCGTTGTAACAACAGGTTCAGATATTGTTACCCAAATTGCTGTTGTTGCGTCATCCATAGCTTCCTCCACTACTTCAGCAGCATCTACAGCTGCAGCCTCTGCAGCAGCCATCGGCATGTCAACATCCTCAGTTGTTGCCGTAGCTACATTTACACCATGAACTGCACTCAGCCTGGTGACAATCGTTATCTCAGTCACTGCTGCTCTCTCCACCTGGGGGGCAGCGTCCGTAGCTGGAACCCTTGCCTTAGTCCTTTCAGTTGTCTCCACTACGTCAGTTCTTTCTTTTGCTACAACTGCCTCTATTCTGCCTCTCCTTGTTTTTCTTTTCTCCCCTCGTGTCCCGGCTTGAGTTCCTTGCATGCATGCGCTGTCTCTGCTCTTGTGCTGGTTTCTCTCTCTTGCTCTGTTCTTGGAGTGGGGTTGGGTATTGTCTTACAGCGCTCTTCACACGTGCACAGGTTATCCCCAATTTTCTCACGCCCACTGGGGCGGGGGAAACTCTGGTAAAATGTTTTCGGCAGAGTCCCTAGGTCGTCACCATGCCTGGTGACGATGAGTCCTTCATAGCCGACGTGCGGCGTCAGCTGAACCGTATGCTTGAGGCTCAGTGAGAGGCAAAGGACAGCCTCAAACTGGCAGACGATAATCGCAATGCCTTTGCTGATGAGGTCGCAGCGATTATGCTTAAGCGTCTGCCAATTGCATTTATTGTTGCTGCTGCTGCTGGTTCTATCGCTGGCACCAGTTCTGTTGCCTCCTCTACACCTGCTATTGCTGGCACCTTTGCTATCGCCAATGCCGCTGTCTCTCCCGCCACTACTGTTGAATTGCGCCATCATGATTTCTTCTCCAAACCACCAGTTCTCTCTCCTGGCCTTGCCTTCTCCTCCTGGGAGGTGCGCTTTAGCGCCTAGGCTGAGGGTGAGCGCATCTAGGAGTACTACTTCTACCTTGATCCCTCTGCTCACCCGCCCTTCACCCCTCTTCCTGCTGAAGCCGCGGGAACCGTCCATGCTCTTATTCCTGCTACGCCTAAGCACCTTGTGGATGATGTTGACACTTTCAACGCCGATCCCTCTGCAGGCCGCCCTGGTGATCATGTTAGTATGTATGCCATGCTGCGCCGCCGTACCATAATCGCTTGCAAGGTCACACAAAGCGCCCTCGCGGTGCATTTCAACACGCTTCTGGTGCGTGCTGACAAGACCACTGACGCTGAGTATGCAGTCTCAAGCTCCTTCGTGAGCTCGGTGACGCTGCATAGGGCAGCTCTCAGCTGTATTGACCATGGTCAATGGGCTCATCCCAGAGCTCTCCGACCTTCTCCGCAATGTCAAAACGATGAGTTGTAGCGGCTTGTCTCCCAGCCAGTCCCACCTAGGTATCCTCCAAGTGTTGGCACACTTTGGGAATTCATCGCAGAGCGTCTCGTCGCATGTTGGACCAGCTTCTAGAACAGGCGCCTTCACCGCTCTACTATTACGGGAGTCGCTACACTTACCACCACTCCATCTCCGTCCTCTTCCTCTTCATCCTCCTCAGCCTCCTCCACAACTTCTTTTACCTCCATTTCCACTGTCTCCGATCTTACCTCACAGGGTTGTGGGAAGGACAAAGGTCGCGGTAAGGGCAAGGGTTCGACTAAGGCCTCTACCTCCTCCGTGCGCGCTCCCGGCGCATTGGTCTGTTGGAACAATGGCTCCACAGAAAACTCGGCTCGTTCCTCCCGGGCTCCTCCGGATGACCTCCGCCTCATCCGTGCGATGCGTGCGCATTGGGCCCGCACCTCGAGCCCCTCCTCAGCATCTGGACCCAGTTCTATGTCTTCTTCCTCCTCTCTAGCGACGTCCTCCGCTCGGGTCTAATCCACCTTGGTCATCCCCTTTGGCCCTCCTCCTACCCCATATCCCTAGGACTGGCCTCCTCCATACGGTACACCCTCCTCCGCTAGGCCTCCCTCGTCGGCCTACCTCCTTTTGTCGTGGTTTCCTCCATCCTCGGGCATCTCCACTCAGACTCCGGCAGCGTCTGTCGCTGTTGATGGTGAGCGTGCCCTTGAGCAGTCCCTCCTTCAGCTCTTGCGTCTTTGCAATCAGGGAGGTGAGAGTGTTGTATCGTTGGCTAGAGATCATGTTTTTCACACCGACTCTTTTCTCTATGGTGATTTCCCTGTTCATGTTCTTAGGATGTCATGTGCTTCTGTCCCCTAGGTTGAACACTAGCAGTCTGCTTTCCTTCCTGTTGCCTTGTTTGCTTGTGCCTCGTCCGCCTCATCCTCTCTCCTTGTTGGCACTATCGCAACCTGTGACGTCGTTCCCCTTGTGCACGTGGCCGGTGGCTTCTGGATCCTTGACTCATGAGCCACCCATCATATAACCTCTATTTTCTCCTTGTTTCTCTCCCTTCGCCCTACCGGTTCCGTCTGCTGTGTCCGTACTGGGTTGGGCCAGATGTTCCCTGTTCAAGGTGTTGGTGTTGATCGTTTTGTGGAGCCTCGCGGTGCTCTGTTTTTTCCTGACATGCTGTACATTCCTTCTGTGGAAATCCCTTGATGATCAGGGCATGGAATTCATGGCCAGTCGCTGTCTTGGCACAGTCCGCCTGTGTTCCTCCGTTCGCGTTGTCTTGTTTGGTATCAAGTATGACAAACTGCATCGTGTGCCTCTTCTCTCCCCTCCTTCTTCTACTGTTGGCACAGCTCTCGCTCATGTTGCACCTTCCCTCTCACCTGATCTCGTTCGTTTATTGCACCGTCGTCTTGCTCGTGTACACACCGATTCCATCGCCAGCATGCTCTGCACACAACCTGCTTTTGGTTTGTCACCTTCTACCCTCCCGTCTCCCTGTCCCTCTAACTGCCTTGACTGTGCTCAAGGCAAAATGCACTGTTCTCTGTTCTTCCCTCTGAATTCCAGTCCACTCATCCCCTCAATCGTGTCCATGCGGATGTCATGGATCCTCTACCCTATGACCTTCTTGGCGATGTCAAGCAGTATAATTTGTGTCTGACTGATGACTTCTCCCGCTTTTGCTGGGTTTTCGCTCTTTGTCAGAAGAGCGACGTGTGCTCTGTCATAGAGTCATGGCTGGTCCTGGCTGAGCGTGCCTGTAAGCGCTCTCCCTGTGTCTTTTTGTAGTGATTGTGGGGGGGAGTTTCTTGGTCCCGCCGCTCGTTTCCTTGAATCTAAGGAGGTGTGCTTGGAGAATTTTGCTCCTTACACACCCCAACAAAATGGCGTCTCAGAACGCTAGAATCGCACTCTTGCCGATGACGTGCACACTTTGTTGGCCGAGACTGGTCTCCCTTCGCTCTTTGTGTTTGAGGCCATGAGTTACATGACCTGGGTTTGGAACCGTGTCCCCCACGGACCCCTTCCTTACACTGTCACGCCCTTTGAACGATGGTCGGGTACACATTTGAACGCGTGCCAACCTTCGCCTTGCCCACATCAGGGACAGAATTGCTTCCGCCTGGCTGCCCAATGACTTGCGTGATGGTAAATTGTCTCCTCAGGGCCGTCTCTGCCTGTTCTTGGGCGTCCATGCTCATTCTAAGGCATAGCGGTTCAGGGACCTTGTGCGTCAACGTGTTTTAGATTCTCGTGACGAGTTGTTCTTTGAGTCCGTCTTGCTGCGTGACCTTGGTCGCCTGTCGTCTGCTGCCTCCCTTCTGCCGCTCGCTCGGCTCGGGAGGGGAATTCGGTCCTGCTCCTCCTGCAATCCCTGTGGTTGCTCCACCGCAACTCTCATCCTCGTCTCTCGGGGCCGCGTCTGGTCCCGCGTCATCCCCGCGTGAATCTCCGTCTCTTCCGCCTGTGTCGTCAAGTTTGTCGGACCCATCCGTCTCTCCTGTCACTTCTTCATCCTCTTCCACGGTGGTCTCTCCTGTCCTTGCTCCATCCAGTCTGGTCGTCCCTGCGTTGTCCGCCCCGCTTCCTGAAGCCGAACCTTCTCGCCTTGCAAGTCCTCCTGGTCTCGCACCGGTCTCACCCTTTGTCTGCGGTGGGCGTCTTTGTGTACTTCCCAATCGCTCCTCTAGCGGCCCCACAACGCCCTTTCACCCGTCTCAGACTCAGACTGAGCATTCACCTGCTGTGCGAACGGGCATGGACTTGCTAGGCCTAGCCACTGGGGTTGTCCATCCCAGTTCTACGCTAGGCTAGGCCCTGATTGCATCTGAGCATGCACTGGCCTTAGATGCCACCGCACCCGGCAGCATAGCCGAGTGCCATGCTACTGTCGGCACTGCGCCTCTCGCTTCTGAATCCACCACAGTTTGGCAGGTATGCACAGCCTTCCATGTTCAGCAATGGGAAGCTGCCATTCGTGACGAGCTCGAGGCTCTTGACGACCATGCTGTCTACGAGCTGGTCGATGTACCGCCCGGGCGCAAAGCCATCAATGCTCGGTGAATCCTTTGGCTCAAGTACAAACCGACTCGTGAGCTGGATAAATACAAGGCCCGGCTCACAGCTAAGGGTTTCTCCCAAGTCCCTGGCCTCAACTTTGAGGAGACATTTGCCCCAATGGGTTGTTACATGACAGCTCGAGCTCTGCTGAATCCAGTTGCTGAGCACGACTGGGAGCTTGAGCAGATGGATGTAAACAACGCCTTCCAACATGGAAAGTTGGATGCAAAGATCTACATGGTGCAGCCTCCTAGATTCTCTGACGGTACGAACAGAGTTTGGCCATGGCGAAAATCCCTCTATGGGCTGAAACAATCGTCCAAGTGTTGGAATCACGCGATCACGTGCACACTCGAGAAGGGGGGCTACCGACGCAGTACGGTCGATGCGTCGTTTTTTGTCACAATGTCCTCGTGCCCCTTAGTTGCCATACTTTTCTATGTCGATGACTTGTTGATCGCATCACCCAGTCCGGAGTCTGTCAAGTTAGTGAAGTCCCTGCTATAGTCTGTGTACAAAATGAAGGACCTGGGTCCGGCACATGTGTTTCTTAGCATGGAATCCAAGTGCGGCCGTTCTCGTTGCGTCCTCCATGTCCACCAAGCTGTATATGCCGTAGCCTGGGGGAGCACTTTGTCTCTCTGCTTCACACAATCCCGACCGTATCGACGCCCATGACCCCAGCTGGGCAGATGTTGCTCAAGACACTGGATGCGTCAAAGTTCGGGGAGGCAATTGATGTGACAAACTACCTGGGCATGATTGGGTCTCTCATGTACCTGGCCACCATGACCAGAGCAGATGTCGCCTTCGTGGTGAGCTTTCTTGTATAGTTCTCACAATGCCCTCATGCACGACACATGGAGGCGGCATTGTGCGTTGTCAGGTATGCTCTCTCCACTGCTCGTACCGGGCTTTGCTATCGTGCACAACCCTCAGTGGTGGTTGATGGCTACACTAACAGTTATTGGGCTCATGATGCAGATGCTTGTAGCCGCACTGGCTACATCTTCCTTGATGGGGAAACCGCCATCTCATGGAAGAGTGGCAAACAGGGCTCTGTGGCATGTAGCTCTAGTGAGGCAGAGTACGTTGCTCTTGGTGCAGGCACGTGTGAGAGCATTCAGTTGTGTCGCTTGTTGCAATAGCTTCGTGTGCCCATTCATTGCATCACATTGCATTGTGACAACCAAAGCACTAAGGGTATTGTCGAACATGATGGCATGCATTACACACGTACAAAACACATCAATGGAGCGCATCACTTTGTGCGCGAGCGCATGGCTGTAGGTGATTTTCAGATCGTCTGGGTCGAGACACAAAAGGAAAGAGCTTAATTCCTCACGAAGGCACTCAGCAGTAACTCCTTTAAGATAGATGTGCATGCAGTCGGCCTGTTCTGTACTCATGATTCAAGGTTCAGCTTGTGTGCAATCATCTGTCACGTCTTGTGACGTTCGTACGTGCTTGTGGGTGTGTGACAGTGAGTCGGCTGCAGGTCATGGGGGAGTGTTGTGCCCTCTGGCCTCGTTGCACAATCCACTATCACTGATGCAGGTGACTGAGAGAGGATTTCTGCTGTCGACCACACCTCTACGGGGGAGACGCAGCCACACTGCAGCGACGCCGTTGGCCGAGCGAGGTGTCATCTTGAAATCATGAGCATTTGTGGATGCCTGCCACAAAGACTCCATCAAGTGTTATGGTGACGTGATGTTGTGACCCCGGGTTGTTCCTAGGACATTATGCTAGTGCATGTGCTAGGTGGCTGAATCTCAGCGGATAATGGGAAAATGGGGGGGAGGAACCGGTTCGAACCACACAGCAGACAAACAGATGCGAGCGAGGCTGAGCTCGCCGCTCGCTAGCTCGTCGTACTCTTCTCGTCACGCATCAGCTCACTCGCATGTCACCGTTCTTGTGGAATGATGAACTTGACGACTCTCCTCACATGCCTCTCTCCATGGTTAATGTGTTACGCTGTTGGCCCCACCTTGTCTTTGCTCCTACTCAATGTGACACCAAATGATGAGAAATCATGTTCTTGCTATTTGTCTGAATAGACTGAGTACCGACGAGACTAGCTAGATATGCAGTGGTGTTTTATCCTGAAGTGGAATTGCGAACATAACTCGTCAGACCTTTGTACAGAAATACGCCTTTGAAGAATAACTAATATTTACTATTTTGTGACGGTTTTATAAAAACGATTGCTAATCAGGTTGCTAGGCAATTTAAGACATTACAGTTTCAACCTATTGGATGTCGTGATTATTCAATGTAAAGCAGTTCTTAGAAGGTACTCTTAAGTACGTACCTCATGTTGTGATTTGTGACGTTCTTGTCGACCTGTACACTTTACTGTGACCACTCGGCCGTGTCCATGCTCGTGCAAATCCCTGATGCGGACCCTGGTGGTACCGGTGCGTCATCTGGTGGTGGACTACCAGCTAGGAGCTGACCGACAACCGCTCCAGAGCTCTGGACGCTACCCGGGACCTCCTGCAGTTTTCCTGCAGCACACAGGAGTTTATCGGTGGACTGGCCGTGGGCCCAATTTGCATGTTTTTGCATTATGTCTCCACCGTTTGATGCCGGATGTATGCATGTGACCAGTCGTAGCATCTGGATTGTGATCTTGCACGTCTAGGTTCAGACGGCATAGCGTTCTGACATGTGTGCGCAGATTTATGGCCAAAACAGTGGTTTTGGGCCGGTTTTAGGACAGATCTTGCACTGCCACGTGCGACACCCGCCGTGCGCCGCGGCAGGTCTTATGCCATGGACCTGTCATTTGTTATCTCTCTCTGCAAATGCTATTGAAGCATTCTGACACTATGACTTGTGTCTCCTAGCCAGACCTTTGCCGTCGTATGCACGACTTGTGACTATTGTCACCGTCTGACCAGGCACTGACGCCTAGTCGACGGCTGCGTCCCTAGGAAGCTTCTATGCACTTTCTCATGGTATTAGAGCATCAGGGTTCGAATCCCACGTGTCGACGCTGAGGACAGCTCATTCCTAGGTGGGAGGGATGTAGCGAGTCTCGCTCCACGTGGCTCGGGCGTGGTCCCCTGGGCTGTGGGCGGGAAAACGGAATGACTTGGGGGTCGGAGACCCTCAAGTACCGTGGTTTTGGCCCAGTCGGCCAAGCTTTCCGCCAGTACCGTTGCACTGGTATCAACAGCTTCCTGCTGACGTCAGCACTTTCCTTAATGATTTTTTTGGTCGGAGAGTCAAAATTTGCCCGCGTTTCAAATCCTCGAGAAATGTTGACGTTTCCGCAATTCGACCACGTTGATGTCTCGGCCTATAATGAGCGGCGACATGGCTCCGTCCGGCGACAAGGGAAAGAGGGTACTAGATCCCTCTTCTTCCTCCTCGTGGGTCATGAGTCCACGTTCGCATGCTATTGAGGACCTGCGGAGCCAGCAGGACAAGATGTGTCGCCTGCAGCGGGAGCAGACTGACACCATTTGTACACTCACCAAGCTTCTTCGGGGTCATTCCACGGCCCCACGACACAACTCTGAGGGAGCAGCCAGGGTCGCACCTTCTACACAGTAGGTAGCTCCAGCACCAGAGACAGGAGCTGGAGTCGACCTGCCGCCTCTTGATCCTTGGGACGAGGATCCAGAGATGCCATGCATGGAGGACGATTCCCCCGAGCGCGAGATTCGTATGCTTCAGGAGTGCCTCCGCCAGCTTCAGACGAGCTCTCGGCCCCCACACACATCTCGTTTTCCTGAGATTCCATCGTCGCCTGACCTCCACCCCAGCGACTTCCCTCTTCCCGGTGTCTTCCCCATCCCTCGTCCTTCCCAGCCTGTGGTTGCTCTCCCTACGAAGCGGCAACCGAAGGACTTTGAGACACCATCCCCACGGTATGTTAGCGAGGACGGCTTTGACTGCTGGGAGATCCTCTTCCAGGTTTGGGCCACTTCAGAGGGCGTGTGCACCTACTACCACAGTCCGTATCAGACTACGGACCGAGCACAGGTGCTGACAGCAGCTAGGGCAATGAGCGGACTTCTCTACGCCATGTTGCGCGAGACCGTCGCCGACTTCCGCTCGTTCCTTTGCGAGGCAGACACAGGCACCGGCGCTGATCCACGTAGGGGCTGGGACCTGGCGTTATCCCTGCTTGCTGCAGAGACGCATGCCACCCGCGCTGCGCACATTCGTGCCTTTCACTCCCTTCGTCAGGGACCTGCCGAGCCTGCAGCCGACTACTGGCGATGCGTCGCCAGCCGTGAGACAGTCGTGGTCCGTGAGACAGCCGTGGTCCATCGTTGCACCTACCGTGACTCCCGTTCTCGCGCACTTCACCCTCTCGAGTTAGTCCATTTGGACCTTCTTGGTCCCCTTCCTGTCGAGTCTCTGTCCGATCAGGGTAGATACGTCCTGACCCTGACTGATGACTTCACCCGGATGCGGTGGGTCCACAGCGTGCGCCAGAAGAGTGACGCCGCTCTCGCGGTTTGCCTCTGGTTTGTGATGGCTGAGCGTCAGTGCCACCGCACGCTGCACACCTTCCGCTTGGATCGCGGCGGCGAGTTTCTTGGCAAGATGGACAGCTTCTTCGCCGAGCACAGGATTTTTCACCAGGTCTCCGCTCTTGCCACTCCTCAACAGAACGGTGTTTCTGAGCGCTGGAACCGCACCATGGAGGATGTGGTTCGCGCTATGCGGTCTGAGTGCGGTCTCCCGGAGTCCTTCGCTTTGGAGGCTTTGCCTACATGACTTGGGTCTGGAACCGCCTCCCGCACGGTCCTCTTCCGGACCACGTCACACTGTATGAGCTCTGGTTCGGCCACCGTGCTGACCTGCGCCTCGCTCGCGTTTGGGGATCCTTGGCTTCTGTGTGGTACACCGAGGACCAGGAGGGGTCCAAGGTCTCACCGCGAGGTCGCTTGTGTGCCTTTGTCGGCATCTCCCCGCAGTCGAAGGCATGGCGTTTTTGGGACCCTACTCGTCGTCACATTGTTGAGTCATGCGACGCGCTCTTCTCTCAGTCCCTCACCTACCGTGATCTGACTTCGATCATGTCGCTGTCCGTCACACACGTTCCTACGTGTGAGGTTTCTCGACGGATGGGGGAGTCTGCGCCTGCGAGCATTGCTCGCCAGGCTGATGTGTCCGTTCGAGCTCCCTCCACTTCTCCGGCTCTTGATGACTCAGCGATCATCGCTGTCGGTCCAGACATCTCTCCAGCACCACCCGCATCTACCCCTGTCCCCTCGTACCCCACACGTACCCATGATCCTGTACCTGTGCGTACTCCTGTGACCGTACCTGCGTCCGCCAGCACTCCTACCTCCGTGCGTGGACCTGCCTCACCTACTCCTACTGTCACACCGAGCCCCGTGTCTCCCACACCCACATCTCCTCGCACGGCATCACCAGCTCCCTTGCCTCAGCCCTCCCCAGCTGCGATTGTGCCCGTTCCTGAGCCTGAGGTGTGCCCCTCAAGCCCGGGTTACTCCCATCAGCCTGGCGGTCGTCTTCGACCATTGGACTCCAGAGCTCAGCGAGTGTTTGGTCCTGTACCCAAGCGCTCCACTCGTAGCATCGCGAGTGCTGATCCCGGCACAAATGCCTTAAGCCTCAGTGTCCACACTGAGTACACAGAGGTACATCCAGCGTGTCCCGTAGGGCACGACCTCAACACTCGCGAGTTTCATATCGCCTGTGACGCAGCAGCCGATCTTGTGGTTATCAGACCTAGCACTGAGGCGTGCGCTCCTGCCACGCAAAGCTCTCCCTCTATGGAGCCTGACCCGGGCACACTGAGGGAAACTCTCTCATCACTGTATGCTGACTCTTGGTGTGCTGCCTACGAGGATGAGCTTCGTGCCATCCAAGAACACGGAGTTTACGAGCTAGTCGACCTTCCACCTGGGAGGAAGGCTATTCAGGTCAAGTGGGTCTTTCGCAAGAAAGTGAAGCCGGATGGCTCACTGGAACTCCACAAGGCTCGCTTGGTCGTCAAGGGGTACTCTCAGCTTGAGAGCATTGATTACACTGAAACCTTTGACCCTGTCGGCCGCTTGACCTCAGCTCGAGCTCTGTTCCGTGTAGTGGCTCAGCATGACTGGGAACTGCACCAGATGGATGTGAACAATGCGTTCCTCCATGGCTCTCTGGATGAGGAGATTTACGTGGCTCAGCCACCCGGCTTTGAGGATGGTGACAAGGTCTGGCGCTTGTGCAAGTCCTTGTACGGCCTCAAGCAGTCTCCTCGGTGTTGGAACCGGGAGATCTTTGGCACCCTGACTTGTACGATATATGTACACAGCGAGGTAGATCCCTCTCTCTTCATCCGACGGACGCCTGAGAGATTCACCGCCATCCTGGTCTATGTCGACGACCTTCTGATCGCGTCTCCTTTACTAGAGGCCATGAAGGAGGCCAAGGCTGTCCTCCAGACTGCCTACAGGATGAAGGACCTTGGTCTTGGAGTTATGGTTAATCACCCCTCTTTTATACACTTCATTACCTATGTATACTACTCCTCCACTATATTCACTTCTCAGAAGTTTTCTAGCATGCATACACTTATTACATCACTAATTTCTCAGTGAAAAAATGTAATCTTATTTGAAGAGAGTTAATAGACATTTACAGTGAATTGTAATTTAATGTTCTACTTTAGTTAAAAAATATAGTCAATGATTTGTAGGATCACCTATTTGTGTCCTATGAATATTGTAAGGGTATACTTGTCCAACACAGCATGTGATCAAGTTCTAGAAATGGAATAGAGTTCAGTCTTCGTGGGAGAAAAGGGCATGCAGTCATTTTTCTGAAATTCCGCAAGTGCCGCGAGCGTGATTCGCTCAAAGTCGATTGTCCCTTCCCCTAAAGACACCGCGAGTGTATTGAGGGAGTGTATTGCAGAGTGTATCTTGCTTACGATAGAAAATGTACACAAGTGTATTCATACACTTGTATACGAAAAGGACCCCCCTCCGTATACACTACCCAATAAACCTCCCACAATATACTTCAACTTCAGAGGGGAAGGTGCGAGTTGTCCCCACCTCCCACCCCCAAAATGTGAAAGTGTATTCGGGCAATGTATCTGTGAGTGTATCTGATAGACATTGTTGGTAATACACAAGTGTATTTCTTGAGAAAATGTTCCAGAATCCCTATCGCCGTCGATCTACTTACATCCACGGACCCCGTCAAACACAAACTGCAAGTTTTTCCTCGTACACACATTGTCCCATGAATACCTGTCATTCGAAAGAACACGAAGCAAAACCTTAAGCATGTCCCCCCCCCCCCAAAACACGTCGAGTGTATTGGGGAGTGTATCGTACAAGCGTGCGATAATGTACACTAATGTATTTGTTCACTTGTGCATTTATTCAACCCCCGTCCAGATACACTTTCCAATACACTGCCGCAATACACTTTCGACCTGGGCGGGGGGAGGGGCGGGGGGGTAGCGAGAGCTCAAGACCCTCTCAACCCCTCCTCCCCCCCCTCCCCTTCCGAATGTGAAAGTGTATTGGGGCAGTGTATCTGTGAGTGTATCTGATAGACACGGTTAGTAATACACAAGTGTATTTCTCAAGAAAATGTTCCGATATTCCTATCACCGTCGATCTACGAGTATCCATGGACTCCGTCAAACACAAACTGCAAGTTTCTTCTCCTACGCACATTGTCCCGTTAATACCTGTCATTTGAAAGAACAAGAGGTAAAACCTTGAACGAAGCACGTCCCTCCCCTCCCCCAGAACACGTCGAGTGTATTGGGGGAGTGTTTTGGGGAGTGTCTCGGACAAGCGTGCGATGATGTACACTAATGTATTTATTCACTTGTGTATGAAGTCAACCCCCGTCCAGATACACTTCCCAATACAATGCCGCAATACACTTTTGACCTG
>SZWC01011101.1:36174-48796 GCA_023375785.1 Penium margaritaceum | reverse complement strand
GGGGGGGGGGGGGAGGGGGCGAGAGCTCAAGACCCCCCCTCCCAACTGTGAAAGTGTATTGGGGCAGTGTATCTCTGAGTGTATCTGATAGAAACTGTTCGTGATACACAAGTGTATTTATACCTGTAAACGCCGATCGACGGCCATCGACGGAAGGTTTTGCTCCCCCCCCCCAACTGCAAGGATATGCTCATACGCACATTGTCCGTCCGATGAATACAATAGTTTCATCTTTGCCATTGGACGTCGATCTGCATACATCTACAGAAATTGTAAGCTCGAAGAAGCTATAATTTCCGTACCAGTATCCGCGACAGATGTTTTTGTAACTAATGTGCCATTAGGAGACGGGTTTGTCCCCGCATGGCATCCAAACCCGTCGAAACCCATCGACGCCCGTCCTATGATTGACCATAAAGAGGCAATTAGTACGGGACGAATGGAGCCCCCCCCCCCCCAATCAGACAGAAACATCCCTTCATTTTCATTCGAACAACAGTGCTTTTCTCGTGAAAGCTGCCATCAAGATGTCGCAGACGCGACAAATGACCTGCCACAGCCACAATGGATTACTCCGCCAAACGAAAAATGGCCACGATGAGACCACACAAGAAAGAAAGACAAGACAGTGTCAGGTAATCTATAACAAACATATCAATGAGAAATGTATGTCACAAAAGGGGTCACCTTAGAGGTGCCACCTTTCTTGGTCAAGGAAAGGGAACCTGTCGGGCCCCGCTATCGCGGGGTCCGACAGGTGTCCAGGCAAGTACAAAAATAAAACCCCAACCCCACAATGCAACTAGGGGTTTGCTTGAATTTTGGGGGGGTTATTAAGGACATGTGTGAGGGTTCGCAATGGCGAACTCTCAAACCCGTAGTTTAATGGGTTGAACCGTTGGGTTAGGGTGGGTGTCATGCTAAAAGAAAGGGAACATGCCAGGCACCGCTACCGTGGGGCGTGGCAGGTGCCCTGGCAAGTAAAAAAAGAAAACCCCAAACCCCTGGTCAGAATTTTTATTCATTAAAGTTTTTTTAAAGGATATGAGGACTTGAATGAATTTCAAGGAAAGTTCCAGGGTATTATACATCAAAGTTTCTGTGTATTTAGGATTTACATGAAACTTCCTTGAAGAATTCCTATTCATGGTAGCTCATTTCCTGGAAACATCCTCCACATATCTTCCAATTTTGTACACTAGTTTATCAGTGTGTACTTTTGGGGTGATTGACCATAAATGTGGTCTTGCAGCGGTGTTTCTTGGCATGGAGATCGTGCGAGACCGCAGACGTCGTACTCTACTACTGCATCAGGCCCGATACGCACGTATTGTGGGGGAGCGCTTCAGCGACCTCCTTGGTGCAGTGCCCACGACTTCCACACCTCTCACGCCTCACGAGAAGGATACCCTAAAGGTGGCAATCCCACACAGTTGGGGGAGACAGTGGATGTAATCCTATACATCTGTCTCATCAGATATCTGATGGACGTGGCCACTATCATACGTCCTGACATCGCATTTGCCGTCAACCTCCTTGCCAAGTTCTCACAGGCTCCACGTGCTAGAGCCCTTCACGTGGCTGTGCGAGTGGTGCATTACGTGGTTTCTACACCGTACCTTGGATTCTGCTTTCACCGGCAGTGTTCGGTGGTCCTTGACGGCTACACCGAAAGAGACTGGGCCTGGAGTCATGATGGACGCAATCGCACCAGTTACATGTTCCTGCTCGGTGGGACTGCTGTGTCCTGGCGCAGCGAGAAGTAGGGTTGTATTGCACGTAGCTCATCGGAGGTAGAGTACGTTACTCTGGGTGCAGGGGCTGCTGAGGCGGTATGGCTACAGTGCCTGTTCCTTGAGCCTTGCCAGTCTGTACCCGCTATTGTGCTTCGTTGCGACAACCAGAGTGCTCTTGCCATTGCGGAGAACTCTGGCGTCTTTCATGCTCGCACGAAGCACATTGCGGTTGAGCATCATTTTGTGCGTGATCTGGTGGAGTGACACGTGATCTCCGTCATTTGGGTTGGCACTGACATGTAGCATGCTGACTTCTTGACAAAGGCACTAGCACGCGGAATGTTCTTGGTGGCCATTCGTTCTGTTGGACTTTGCCCCTTGCCTGAGAGTGGCTGAGTGTGGGATGTGTCTATGTCCGTGTCACATCTGTCGTTGCACTCATTGTTGTACTCCTCTCAGTGCTGCACGTGTATGGACATGCGTACCATCGGGTCATGGGGGAGTGTTGTGATTTGTGACGTTCCTATCGACGTGTACAGTTTACTGTGACCACTCTACCGTGTCCATGCTCGTGCAGATCCCTGATGCGAACCCTGGTGGTACCAGTGCGTCATCTGGTGGCGGACTACCAGCTTGGAGCTGACCGACGACCGCTCCTGAGCTCAAAACGCTACCCGGGACCTCCTGCAGTTTTCCTACAGCACACAGGAGTTTATTGGTGGACTGGCCATGGGCCCAATTTGCATGTTTTTGCATTATGTCTCCACCGTTTGATACCGGATGCGGCTGGAAAACCTAGGCAGCAGGTTGGGACAGCATGCGTTGTCGATTCAGCGTGCAGGCTTCCACGCTCGTTACTTAAGTCTGCTGCCTCCTTAGTCTGCTGCTCTAGAGTCTAAGTCAGGAAGCTCTAGGTTTGTTAATCAGAAACGAGCGCGCCAGTGTTAGCGCCAGAAAGCAACTGGAAACTGAAAGTGACTGATTATGAATGAAGAATGAGCAACAATGGGAGACCCCTCCAAGTTCTAGCTCTCCCCCACTAGTGTAGAACGTGTTACTCAGCTAACCAGCCAATCAAAAAATAGTCCTCGACCTATTTTCTGGCAGGCAGGGTTTTCTCGGTGAGCCCTGCCAGACGCCCGACACCCCAAAACCCGAGCGTTGTCCGATTTGCCTGAAAACTGGACCGTACCATAATACCGATGCTGCAAACGCAGTCGTGTGGTCAGGATGAGCTAGAAAAACGGCAACAAAGAGTTATGGCTGCCCGAACCCAGGTAGTGCCTATGAAAGTCAGCGATGCCAAACAGGGCCATACAGAAAGAGACATGGACCCTAGGCACCGCATGATGCTGCAGACACAATGCCACAACCAGACACAACGCTAGGTGCATGCAGACAGCATCTGTAGTGGCAGTGACTGCCGGCGGTCCGACCGCCGAGGAGGCCTGCCGATGGAGCTGAGTGCATCGCCGGAGGGAGGAGGCTTCAGCGGATGATGAGTGGGCCTCAGCACGCGTCGGCTCCACCGAGCGACACTCCAGCAGCGTCGAGTTTTGCCGTCAGTCATCTGCACGCCGATGTACACAAGCCGGGAAGAGACAACAGAGTACAATGAGAGATGCACGAAAATCAACACTCCCCCATGACTCACAGGCATCGTGCACATGTGCGGGCAGAGACACAGTAAACGACCAAACTCCCCCAGGCCAAGCAGAAACGCAAGCAGGGATAGAGAGAGTCACTCACGGAAGCACGCCGACTGAACTCACAGCCTTCTTGAATGAGTCACGCTTCAGAGCCTTGGTCAAGAAGTCAGCCAACTGCCGTACTGTCTCAACCCACACGATGCTGATGCAGCCGTCATGCAAAAACGAACGCATATACTGATACTCAATATTGATGTGCTTTGTGTGTGTGTGTGATGCACGCCGTCATTGTCGGCAATGCTCATGGCACTCTCATTGTCACAGTGAAATGTGATGGATACGACGCACTGACGCAACTCGGACAACAGACAACGCAACCACACACTCTCACACGCGCCAGAGCCAAGAGCAACGTACTCAGCCTCAGTAGTGCTGCGTGCAATGCACCCCTGCTTGCCACTACGCCAGGACACGGTTGTGCCGCCAATCAGAAAGATCCAGCCTGTGCGACTCTTACCATCCGGACTGTCAGCCCAGTCACTATCGGTGTAATCCATCGCGACAACAGACTGCTGACGGCGGAACATGAGACCTCACCGAGGAGTCGAGACGACGTAGCGCAGTACTCGGATCGCAGCCTCGTAGTGGAGGTGACGCGGCTCCTGAGAGAACAGGGCCATGAGGTTGACGGCGAACGCGATGTCAAGGCGCGTCGTCTTCGCCAGGAACATCAGTGACTCGATGAATCGCAGGTACGTGGTCACGTCAACTGGCTCCCCCACAACAGCTGGGTCAGGACACTTCAGCTTCACCTGGCCATCGGGTGACATGGGTGAGGATGCGCTCGGCACGAGTGGCAGGTCCTCCGCAAAGCAGGTGGACAGTGTCTGCATATAGGCGGCCTGGTGGATGTGCAGAACGCCCTGGGAGCGATCATGCTCGAGCTCCATGCCCAGGAAGACTCTGGCAGATCCAAGGTCCTTCACCTGGTAGGCGGCGTGCAGCAAGTCCTTGACACGCTGGATGGCAGCCGTGTCTGGCGACGCAATGAGGAGATCGTCAACGTAAACCAGAACAGCGGCGAAAGTCTGGCCTCGCGGACTGACAAAAAGTGCAAGGTCAGCGGTGCTGCGCTGAAGCCTACCGCGAAGGAGCGTGCTGGTGATTTCTTGGTTCCAGAACCGAGGCGACTGCTTCAGGCCATAGAGGGCCTTACGCAGTCGCCACACTCTCCCAGTGTACTCATCAACCCTGGGGGCTGCACCATGTAGATCTCCTCACCCTCCAGTGAACCATGGAGAAAAGCGTTGCTCACATCCATCTGATGCAACTCCCAGCCATGCTGGGCGACCAGGCTAAAGAGTGCCCGGCTAGTGGAGAACCGGCCAACTGGGGCAAAGATCTGGTCGTAGTCGACCCGAGGAATCTGGGCAAACCCCTTGGCTGTAAGGCGGGCTTTGTACTTGTCCAAGGACCCGTCGGGCTTCCACTTGCGCCGAAAGACCCACTTGGCACCGATGGCCTTCCGACCTGGAGGAAGGTCGACAAGGTCGTACACATGGTGCTGTCGGATAGCGGCGAGCTCATCCGCGTAGGCAGCGTCCCAGTGTGCGGCCTCACGAGAGGCTCGTACCTCGCGTAGGGTGGCTGGGTCCTCCGGGCGTACTGTGGAACGGACTGAGAGAGCGTGTGCATCTCGAGCCTCAGGTAGGATGCGCGCAAGTGCAGCCATGACAGCGTACGAATGCTCATGATGAAGTGTGGCCTAGCCCAGTGCGGAGCCCGGATGAAGGTCTACAATGATGGCCGAGGTGGTCAAGCCGAGGGCCTTGGTGCCAAGGTCCCCACTCACGACCGTGGGAGTGGAGGAGACACGTGGAGCCACGGTGGGTCGAGGCGCCACGGAGCGCGGTGCGACGATCTGCGCGCTTACCGACGGTTTGGGTCAGAGGCTGCCGCCTGGGCCACGCGTGCAGCGTGGCAGGGTAGGCGATGGGACTGAGTCCAATGGGCCAATGGAGGCGGACGGGGTTGCTGGCCAGGAGGGGCCCGCGGATGCATCCTGGGCTCCTGGCCCAGAGGGGCCAGCGGGCGCGACTAGAGCTGCTGGCGCGGAGGGGCCAGCAGACGCAACTGGGGCTGCCAGTCCGGAGGGACCAGCGGACGTAACTAGGGCTGTCGGCCCGGTGGGATCAGCGGACACGACTGGGACTGCTAGCCCGGAGGGACCAGCGCACGCGACTGGGGCTACCGGCCCGGAGGGACCAGTGGACGCGACTGGGGCTGCTGGCCCAGAAGGACCAGTGGATGCGATTGGGGCTGCCGGCTCAGAGGGACCACTGGACACAACTGGGGCTGTCGGCTCGGAGGGACCAGCGGACGCGACTGGGACTGCTGGCCCGAAGGGACCGGTAGGCGCGACTGGGGTTGCCGGCTCAGAGGGACCAGTGGACATGACAGGGGCTACCGGCCCGGAAGAACCAGCGGCCGCGACTGGGGCTGCTGGCCCGGAGGGACCAGTAGACACGACTGGGGCTGCCGGCTCGGAGGGACGAGCAGACGCGACTGGGGCTGTCGGCTCAGAGGGACTGAGGGATGTGTCACCCGGATGCAGCAGGACGGACGACGGACTCACCACTCCCCCACGCGATCGGATAGACAGGGACGAGCCGGAGCGGATGAGGTCGCGAAGAAACAGGTCCTCGAAGAAGAGGGCGTCCCGGGACTCAATGATGCAGTGCCGGGAGGGATCCCAGAAGCGCCAGGCCTTGGACTGACAAGAGACACCGAGGAAGGTGCAGGGACGTCCGCGGGGGGCGAGCTTGTTGCCCTGCTGCGGGATGGGCAGCCACACAATGGCCACGCAGCCCCAGACGCGAGCCGGGCGGAGGACAGCTCGGTGACCACACCAATGCTGGTACTGCGTGGACTGGCGGGGAAGGGGACCGTGGGGAATCCGGTTCCAGACCCAGGTCATGTAGGCCATGGCTTCAAAATAGAAGCCATCGGAGAGACCAGACTCGACCCGCATGGTGCGAACGGCGTCGGCCATGGTACGGTTCCACCGTTCTGAGACACCGTTCTGGGCGGGCGTGTAAGGCGCGGATGTCTCATGGCGGATCCCGCGGGAGGCGAGAAAGGTCGTGGCCTCATCCATGTACTCACCACCGCGATCGGAGCAAAAGCAGCGGAGAGAGCGGCCACACTCGCGCTCTGCAAGGACAAGCCAGTCCTGGATGGCGCGGGCGACAAGGCTCTTTTGTCGAAGGCAGAAGACCCAGCGGTAGCGAGAATAGTCGTCAATGAGGGTGAGGACAAAACGACCATGCTCGCCGATGGACTCTGTGGGTAGAGGGTCCATGATGTCCGAATGGACAAGGCCGAGAGGGGCGGACGCATGGGAGGGAGACAAGGGGTCCGTGGACCGGTGCATCTTCCCCTGAGTGCAATCAATGCACTCAGTGGGGTACGAGAGGGGGAAAGTCTCCGGGTCAAGGCCCTTGGCCGGCTGGGTGCGGAGCATGCTGTCTACGGCAGCAGAGTGGACGTGGCAAAGGCGGCGGTGCAAGAGGCGAGTGTACTGAGGAGAAAGCGTACTGGTGACAAACACATGACCTGTGGCAGCTGACAAGGAGGAGACGGAAGGAGAGGAGGAGAGGCGAGGTACATGCCTCAGGTTGCCACGGGCGGTGGCGTGCAGTTCAACAAGACCAGACGGACGCAACGACATAGTGCCAACACCACGCGAGTGCACAACGTCCATGCTCATGTGGTCAAGGGCAGTGACGGACAGGAGGCTGAGCTCGAGACCAGGGACGAAGAGCACATCGGTCAGAAAGACGTCACCGGAGGGATCACGGAAACAAACGACGCCAACACCACGGACAGGCAACACCTGTCCAGAGCCTGTCCGGATACCAAAAACATTGCCTACAGGACCGAGCATAATGAAGGCCTCGCGAGAGGCCGTCATGTGATGCGTGGCCCCGGAGTCGATGATCCAGGTCTCAGCAAGGTCCTGGACCAGGGTCGCCAGATTGCTAATGGTCACATGGCAGCAAGCAAGGGACGCGGACGCGGTGGAAGGAGGCGTGAACCGAGACTGCCAATCGTCAAACCAAGCAACGTTGTCATAGGAAGGGGTAGCGGAGATCATGGGAGACGACGAGACAGACGAGGAAACGGGGCACGACCGTAGCTCAGTCTCAGTCATGCAAGGCTGGACAGGAGAGTAGGAAGTGATGCAACTCGCACTTCATTGGGGAGGAGGGCGAGGCAGGCCGAGTTGGAGCACGATGAATTGCTCCAGCTGAAGCTCACGGGAGGATGGCCCGGGAGTGTAGACGGAATGCGGGGTGACAGCGCCGGAGCCCGGGTAGGAGGAGGACTGTGCCGGCACCGACGGCTGCGGCGCTGGTGTCGGCGGGACTAGCGAAGCAACCGGAGTGGTGGAGCTGCTGGACGAGGCCAAGATGTCAGAGCCGGCGACAGCTACGGCGGTAGAGGAGAGACGGCACTCCCGCTGGCAACGCATGGTGACGATGACACACGCCTTGTCCATTGGTAGAGGGCACGTGTACCACCTGTGCCCGGGCTGGCCACAGTTGTGGCAGACCGAGCCTCCACCGCTAGACCCGTTCAACAGCTGCCGCTGCTGCTGCTGACCCTTGCCTTTCTTGTTCCGATGCTTCTTCTTCCCCGACGATGATGAGGTAGCTATGACGGGGGAGGCGAGAGCCACGGAGGCGACGGAAGGGGAGGCCACGGCATCGGTGCGCTAGAGTTGGGACTCCAGACGAGCTTCCTCAATCCGGAGGAAGAGCTCGTATGCCCAGGGCATGAGGGTGCCCTGGGCCGTCATGGTGGAGAGGACGTCGTGAGAGTAGTGGACGAAGACATCCGCGTACGCGTCGGTGGCACCGCGCTTGATGGTGAGGAGCGCGGCCAGAGGGGGTGGGACAGAGGTCACGAGGCGACGAAGGATGTCCTCCGCCCGTTGCCAGTAGGAGGTGACCGTCTCGGTCTCCTCCATGTGTAGGGAGTTGAACTCTCGCAGCAGGCGGCTGGTCTCAGCCTCGCTGGACAAGCGATGGGGACGAGTGAGAACGTGCCACACGGCTGCAGGGTCTGGGGTGGCGCCAGCAGTGAAGTCGCCTAAGAAGGGCTCGAGGGCGAGGCAGGAAGTCGAAGGGACGACAAGGACTAGGGCACGGACGGCACGACTAGCATCATACAACTGGTCGGCCAGGGTGGGGTCATACAGGAGGGTGTAGTATGCCCACAGGCCCTCATCCTATGCCCAGATCCGGAAGCTGAGCTCCCACCTTCGGAACTGCTCGCCGGCCTGAAGCGGCAGCGACGGCGTCTCAAAGTCCTTTTGCCTACGGCCGGCACCCAGAGTGGGGCCAAGGACGGAGGTCACAGTCTGCCGCTGGCACTGATTGTGCTGCTGCGCCAGGTAGTGCGTGGCAGCAGACACAGCTGGGCTGGTGTGCCCTGGAGGGATGAAGGATGGCGGCGCACTGGTGGCAGTCTGAGAGGCCAGCAGCTGCAGCGCCGCAAGCTGCTGCGTCAAGGCGGCGAGCTGTTGCTGAAGAGCAATGAGGGGGTCAGGGTTGCCGCCAACAACGCCAGAGGGCTGCTGCTGCTGCTGTTACTACTGCCGCTGCTGCTGCTGCTGTTGCTGCCGCCGCTGCTGCTGCTGCTGCTGCTTCTTCTGCTGTTGCTACTGCTGCTGCTCCTACTCCTACTGCTGTTGCTTCTCTTGCCACTGCTGCTGCTACTGGTGCTACTGTTGCTTCTGCTGCTGCTGCTGCTATTGCTATTGCTGTTGCAGTTGCTGCTGCTACTATTGCTGCTGCTGCTGCTGCCGCTGCTGCTGTTGCTGCTGCTAGCGCTGCTATTGCTGCTGCCGCTGCTGCTGCTATTGTTGTTGCTGCTGCTACAGCCGCTGCAAGAAAGGAGGGCTGGGTGTCCCCCCAGCAGAGGATGACCCCTCCCCAGGGGGGCTACCAGCCATGGTTTGGTGCCCCTGGGCTTGTGTTTTTTTTGTTGCTGATGTCAGCAGTGACGTCAGCAAAGGGCGGTGGACGTCCTGCCCAACCTTAGGTTTTCTTCCCCCTTCCCTTTCCCTTTTTTTGTGAGTTGATGACGCCAGCAATGATGTCAGCAGTGACGTCAACAACGGGATGAAACAGTGGCGGTTGTTGGGGCCGCTGCTGCACGTGTTGTTGTTGCTGCTGCTACTACTGCAGCAGCTACTACTGCTGTTGTTGCTGCTGTTTCTGCTATTGCTGTTGCTGCTGCTACTGCTACTGCTACTGCTACTGCTGTTGCTGTTGTTGTTTCTGCTGCTGCTGCTGCGGCTGCTGTTGCTGCTGTTGCTACGGCTGCTGCTGCTGCTGCTGCTGTTGCTACTACTGTTGCTGTGGCTGCGGCTGCAGTTGCAGCAGCAATAGCTGCTACTACGGGCTGCTGCGGCTGCTTTGGCTGCTACAACAGCGAAGGCAGCTATTGTAGCCGCAGCGCAGAAGCTGGTGGGGTGGGGGATTTTTTTCCTCGTTTTTTTTCCTCTTCTTTCGTCTATCAGAGCGGGCAGCTGCCCGCTGCTTGCTGCGAGCAGTGGGCTGCTGCTCGCTGGTAGCGAGCTGCCGCTCGCTGGCAGCAAGCTGCTGCTCGCTGACAGTAGCGGGCTGCTGCTCGCTGCTCGCTCACTACGGGCTGCGAGCAGCAGCAGCGGCTGCTGGCAGCTGCCGACAGCTGCTCGCTACTGCTGCTATTGTAGCTGGCTGCTGCTGCGGCTCGTTGCTACGGCTGCTGCAGCCTGCTGCTGCTGCTGCACGTTGCTGCAGTTGCTGCAGCTGCTGCTTGCTGCCGCTGCTGCTTCCTGCCGCTGCTGCTCGCTAGTGCTACGGGCTGCTGTGGACTGCTGCAACTGCGAGCTGTTGCTGCGGGCTGCTGTTGCTGCAGGCTACTGCGAGCTACTGCCTCTGCCTGCTGCTGCTGCTGGCTGCTACTGCCACCGCTCGCTACCGTTGCCTGCGGCTGCCACTGCTGCAGACTGTTGTTGTTGCTTGCTAGTGCCAGTCACTGCACCTGGGTAGCGTTGCAACGTGCGTCGTCGCCCGCAGATGTCGGACGCGGCCTGCCGCTCACCTCCTCGCGTCACGCGTGGGGGTCAGTGCTACCGAAAACATTTCGGCAGCATTTCCCCTGGCCCAGTGGCTGTGGGATAAAATATGACGCCGCCACCAGGCGGGTCAATGCTGCCGGAAAAAATCCGGCAGCATTTCCCCTACACTGGTGCGTATGGGAGTCCGCCGGCGTTGTCTGGCACCTGTACGCCAGTCTCCTGCTGTTGTTGCTACGCTCTGGCTCTGATACCAAGGTGGAAAACCTAGGCAGCAGGTTGGGGCAGAATGTGTTGTCGATGCAGCGTAAGGGCTTCCACGCTTGTTGCTTAAGTCTGCTGCCCCCTGAGTCTGCTACTCTAGAGTACAAGTCTGGAAGCTCTGGGTTTGTTACTCAAAAACGTGCGCGCCAGTGTTAACGCCAGACAGCAGCTGAAAGCTAAAAGTGCCTGATTAGGAATGAAGAATGAGCAACAATGGGAGACCCCTCCAAGTTCTAGCTCCCCCCCACTAGTGTAGAACTTGTTACTCAGCTAACCAGCCAATCAGAAAATCGTCCTAGACCTATTTTCTGGCAGGCAGGGTTTTCTCGGTGAGCCCTGCCAGACGCCCGACAGCCTAAAACCCGGGCGTCGTCCGTTTTGCCTGAAAACTGGACCATACCATAAAAACGACGCTGCAAACGCAGTCAAGCGGACAAAATCAGCTAGAAAAATAGCAGCAAAGAGTTATGGCTACCCGAACCCAGGCAGTGCCTATGACAGTCAGCGATGCCAAACAGGGCCATACAGCAGGAGACATGGACCCTAGGCACCACATGATGCTGTAGACACAATGCCACAACCAGACACAGCGCTAGGTGTTGGTTTTTGCATATCTCTCATTGTGCTCTGTTGTGTCCTCCCGGCTTGTGTACATCGGCGTGCAGATGACTGACGGCGAGACGCGACGCTGATGGAGTGTCGTCCGGTGGAGCCGACGTACGCTGAGGTCTTCTCGCATTTCGCTGGAGCCTCCTCTCTCAGGCGACGCGCTCAGCTCCATCGGTAGGCCTCCTCGACGGTCACGCTGTCGGCGGTCATTGACACCGCATTTGCTGCCTGCATGCGTCCAGCGCGTCCTATTGCGTCTGCGTCGTCATGCACTGCCTAGGGTCCCAGTCGCATGTTGAATGGCCCTGTTTGGGAGCACAAACCGTTGTAGGCACTATCTGGGTTTAGGCTGCCATAACTCCTCGGTACTGTTTTTCTAGCAGATTCTGACCGCACGGCTGCGTTCGCAGCGGCGGTATTATGGTATGGTCCAGTTTTCAGGCAAAACGGACGACGCCCGGGTTTTGGGCTGTCGGCTGCGTGGCAGGCCTCACCGAGAAAACCTGCCAGCCTGAACTGAGCTATTTTCTGATTGGCTGTTGAACTGAGTAACAAGCTCTACAGAGCTGGGGGGGGNGAGCGTGGAAGCCCGCACGCTGCATCAACAACGCTGCTGCCCCAACACGCTGCATAGTTTCCTTTTTGGTATCAGAGCCAGAGCGTAGCAGCAGCAGCAGAAGACTGGCGAACAGGTGCCAGACAACGCCGGCGGACCCCCATACGCGCCAGTGCAGGGGAAATGCTGCCGGATTTTTTCCGGCAGCATTGACCCTCCTGGTGGCGGCGTCAGAATTTTTCCCACGGCCACTGGGCCAGGGGAAATGCTGCCGAAATTTTTTCGGCAGCACTGACCCCCACGCGTGACGCGAGGAGGTGAGCGGCAGGCGGCGTCTGACTTCTGTGGGCGACGACGCACGCGGCGACGCTACCCAGGTGCAGTGACTGGCACCACCCGCAGCAGCAGCAGCTCGCAGCAGCAGCGTGCAGCAGCAGCAGCTCGCAGCAGCAGCAGGAGCAGCCCGCAGCAGCAGCAGCTTGCAGCAGCAGCAGCAGCAGCGTGCAGCAGCAGCAGCAGCGTGCAGCAGCAGCAGCAGCCCGCAGCAGCAGCAGGCAGCAGCCGCAGCACGCAGCAGCTGCAGCAACGTGCAGCAGCAGCAGCGGGCTGCAGCAGTTGCTACAGTGAGCCGCAACAGCCGCCAGCAGCAGCAGCAGCTAGCAGCAGCTGCCAGCCGCGG
>SZWC01011100.1:68727-91397 GCA_023375785.1 Penium margaritaceum | reverse complement strand
GAGGATGAGGAGGAGGAGGAGGAGGAGGAGGAGGAGGAGGAGGAGCAGGAGGACGTGGTGGTGGTGGTGGTGGTGGTGGTGGTGGTGGTGGTGGTCGTGCTGGGGGAGTACGTGCAGAGGAGTAGAGGAGGAGGAAAGCACCGCACCTGATGTCTCCTGTTTGCCTCAGGGCTTCCTGCTGAAGTTGCTTCACTCGGCCAAGCAGGCTGGTTGCTGTGAACAAGAAAGAACAGCCACAGTGAGTCAGCGCACGATGAGCGGCACAGTAAGAACAGCTCAGCAATCAAATGCTCAAAACACGCGTCCAACCCGGGATCAAGATTGGTGGGGGAGGGGGGGAGGGGTGGGGATGGGTGTGGAGGGGCGATGAAAATTGCAAGTTTGAGCTGAACGACAGAATGTGGCAAGCATTTCAACAATGACACACTGCACACTTTGCTCACCACGGCATGGTATGGTGCAGCAATAGAACATGGTACATCTGTTAGCCACGGTATGGTGCAGCAATAGAACATGGTACATCTGTTAGCCACGGTATGGTGCAGCAATAGAACATGGTACATCTGTTAGCCACGGTATGGTGCAGCAATAGAACATGGTACATCTGTTAGCCACGGTATGGTGCAGCAATAGAACATGGTACATCTGTTAGCCACGGTATGGTGCAGCAATAGAACATGGTACATCTGTTAGCCACTGTATGGTGCAGCAATAGAACATGGTACATCTGTTAGCCACGGTATGGTGCAGCAATAGAACATGGTACATCTGTTAGCCACGGTATGGTGCAGCAATAGAACATGGTACATCTGTTAGCCACGGTATGGTGCAGCAATAGAACATGGTACATCTGTTAGCCACGGTATGGTGCAGCAATAGAACATGGTACATCTGTTAGCCACGGTATGGTACAGTTGTCTTCTGTGTGTGTGGGTGGTGGGGTGCCATCAGAACACTTGCGTTGACAGCACAGCACATTCTGTACTTTTTTCCACAGGAAAAGCGACGAAAAGGAGTGCCTGTCCATGGCCTACTGTAAGCGAAAGAGAAGGAGAGGCGTGAGAGGGGGATAGGGGGGATGGCCGGGGTGGGGGGGCACTTCTAAAAGAAATAGACGACACGAACAGTGACGGAGAGGGTGCCAAAGGCTAATCCCATACCACTACCACAGCTCCAGCAAAAGCAGAAGCAGAAGAAGAAGAGCAGAAGCGGCAGCCACCACGGGACTCCCGCTCCTAGTCCTCGTGCGCGACCTCGTCCTTTCTCAACCCTTCGTCTTCCTCGTCTGGGTTCAGTTCTTCCTCTCGACCCATGTGCGCATGTGGTGTGTGCGGCCATGCGTGTAACCTGGCACGTCGCCACTTTGACTGGCTTCGGCATTGCCTTCGCCTTTACGGCATTCACGTCGCCCTGGATAAGATGCCTGCCATGCTGTATCCCGAACTCCTTGTCCTTCGCCGTGCTTGGCTCTGCTTGGCTTTCATTGGGCTCCCTTGTCTGCCAGGATACGCAAGCAAACATCAGAATCAGAGAGGGAGCAAAACTAGCCCATTAATTCGCCATTGCCAAAACTTGAGGGCTATACTACAACCATATGTGCCTTTCACTACATTTAAAACCATTCTGTCCATGATCGCCTGAAAAACATAACCGCACACCAGCATGTCAGGTCAGAACCAATCCACCCATCCCGCTTTTCATTTTCGGTCTTAACATGAGCCACTGATAAAGCACGAAACACGGAGACAGCATGGACAACCTGTCGAAGGAAAGCAACGAAGTCGTTAACGGTAAGCATAACAATCATCGATGTTGGGGCTCATGATCGTGACAAGCACAAGTCATGGCGACCAAATCAAAGAATGAAGATACGATTCATGAAAATCTTATCTCACTCATTGTCGATGGTCCTTTACCTGTTGATCTTCAAGGGGAATCCAAAACTCTAGTCACTTAGGTCCATAAAAGGAAATCATGAGCTCCAATTTTGATCATTGTAATCAATGGATTTTGAATTGATCTCTTGAAAGACTCTCACCCAAATATACAACCTCAGTTTGGATAGTAAAAAATCATTAGCAACTACAAAGCCACAGATGAAGGGGCCCAAAGGGTTCCATCTCAATGAATACTCTTGATCCCCCTTAATCTTTACAGCGAGGACAATGCGCATTATGAAACATCCCTTAGACAAATGGCTTTGTGATGGGCTATGTGTTGGGTGCATTTACACTCTCTATTGTGGGGGCCGAGTGTGGGCTGTGTGTGGGTTGAATGTGGGCTATGTGTGCTATATGTACGGAGTGCATGCAGGGTGTAAGAACAATGAATACGTGGTGCATGTGTGCACTATGCGTGCATTCAAGGCGCGTGCATGAGGGGCGCATGTGTGTGGGGTGCATAGATGTGAGATGCGTGCATATAGTGCACATGTGTACGAGGCATGTGTGACGAGAGCATGTACATGCGTGGCAAGCATAAGCGACATGCATCATGCATTTGCGTGCGAGACAAGTCCGTGTGAGCCGCATGCATGCAGGGTGCATGATCATAACACGTGTGCGTACTGGACGTGTGCATGTGGGGTCCCTCATTGAGGGGCGCATGTGGGGAGTGTGGGGTGTTTTTTGGGTACATGTGGGATGTGTTTGGTGTGTATGAAGTGTGTGGCGTGTGTGTAGTGTGTGGGGTGCATAATGTGTAGGTTGTGTGTAGGCTGCATATGCGTGCATGTAGGGCAAATGTGTGCGTATGCGGTGATTGCATGCATGCGAGGCAACTGTAGCAGTATGGGACATGTAGGTGTGAGTGGAGATCGTCCCTTCATGTGGGGTGCATTGAAAAAGGTTGAGTGCATGTGTGCTAGGCACATGTGTGCTTGTATGGGTGTGTGTGTGTGTGTGTGTGTGTGTGTGTTTGTGTGTGTGTATGTGTGTGTGTGTATGTGTATGTGGGTGTGTATCCTTGTGTTAATGCATGTGTGTGCGTGCGTGAGCATATGTGCATGCATTTGTTTTTATGTGGACAGGTAGACGACCAGATAGGCATGTAGGCACAGGCAAGAAGACGAGCATGTGGGCAAGAAGAAATGATGGTAGGAGCAGCTACCACCAGTAATCCTCTGCACCATAGCTCATGTTGATGTCAATCGTCTCATCTATAGGAAATGCCCGATCAATTGTGTTCTGTATTCCTACAAAGAAAGAATTGAGGGAAGAAACGATGTTAAAAAATGAAGTAAAGTGTGTTCCATATAGATCCTTACAAGTGCATATTTTTATGTGTTATGTGTACGTGTATGTATATGCACATGTTTGTGTTTGTGCATGCATGCATACATGTGTTAGTACACACGTGTTTGTATGCTTATGTGATTACATGAATGTGCATAAGTGACTGTGTTTGTGTGTGTGTGTGTGTGTGTGTGGGTGTGTGTGTGTTTTTGTGTGTGTGTGTGTGGATTTGTGTGTGTGTGTGTGTGTGTGTGTTTGTGTGTGTTTGTATGTGTGTGTGTGTGTGTGTTTGTTTGTTTGTTTGTGTGTGTGGGTGGGTGTGTGTTTGTGTGTGTAGGGGGACTTGTGTGTTTAGAGGCAGGAGAGGGATATGTGTGCATGTATGTATGTGTGCATGCATGCATGCTCATGTGAGTGAGTGCGTTGCATACGTGATTGTATGTGTGCATTCTTACGTGCATGGGTACGTATGTGCATGCGTGCATGCATACGTATCTCATGCGTGCATGCTTGTGTGTGCGTGTGAATGTGTACATTCATACATATGTGCATGTATGTGTGTGTGTGTGTGTGTGTGTGTGTGTGCATTTGTGTGTGCGTTTACGTGTGTGTATGTGTGTGTGCATTTGTATGGTGTGTGTGTGTGTGTATGTGTGTGTGCATTTGTATGGTGTGTGTGTGTGTGTATGTGTGTGTGTGTGTGTGTGTGTGGGTGTGTGTGTGTGTGTGTATGAGGCTGGTGGTTGGGTGTGTTTGTGTGTGTTTCTATATGAGAATATTTGTGTGTACCTGTGTTTGTACATACATGCATGTGAGTGTGCATGTGTGTGTGTTTACGCATGTGCGTATAATGGCATGTGCGTACATGAGTGCGTGCATGGGTACATGCGTTCTTGCATGCCTACGTGCGTGGATGCAAGTGTGCGTGCGTGGATGCATCCAGGCATTGAGTATAAGGGTACATGCATGCATACATTCATCCTTGTATTCATGTGTGTGTCCATAGTTTCATGCGTGTGTATGTGTGTGCATGTGGATGCGTGCATGCATACATGCATGCATGCATTTGTGCATGTGTGTGTTGATGCAAGCACACATGTGTACATGTGTGCATTCGTGTGTGCATGATTGTGTTTGTGTACGTGCATGTGTGTGTGTGTGTGTCTGTGTGTGTGTGTGTGTGTGTGTGTGTGTGTGTGTTTGTGTGTATGTATGTGTGTGTTTATGTGTATGTGTGTCTGTGTGTGTACGCGCGTGCGCACGTGTCTATATGCATGTGCACGCCTGTATGTGCATCATTTTTGTGTTTTTTGTGTACAAAGGGTAGATACATCATCATGTAATGTATGGATTTGTTACTCACCTCCAGCTCGTCCTCTATGCTTTGAGGTGTAACATGTCTTTGAGCAGGCTTAATACCATTTTTTGCTCCTCCACATGGAGAATTCCTTCAAAACCTTTCTTATTAAAACATGAGCTCCTTTAAGACAAGAGCAACATATTATCAGAGGCTTAATAGGTTCCATAAAACATTGTTTACAAAGTTTTGTTGTACCCCTTTACCAAGTACATTCGTGAATGCTCCCTATCCTAAGGAAATAAAAAACTATAGTTTCTTGAGGGTGAAGAAAACATTTGTATGAGAGTTCCTCTGCAAGACATCCTTGACATAAGGACTGTGCTGCATTGAGAGAGAGTATGATTTCTGGTCACGTGTGATCTCGATGCCAATGAAGTATCATGTCTCCCCGAGATCGAACATCTGGAAGCGCTCCTGCATGGTATCCTTGAACTTCTGTAGTATTGACATGCTATTGGAAAGGAGGAGCATGTGATCCACATACACAATGATCATGAGGATCTCATGCCCATACTGCCAACGATAGACGCTGTAGTCACACTTTCTGTGCTCAAACCCCATGCATTGAAGCACCACATCCAACTTCTGATTCCAAGCACGCGACGCTTGCTTGAGGCCGTACAGCGACTTTTACAACTTGCAAACCAGGTGCTACTGGCCATCCATGACAAACCCCTCCGACTGCTCCATGTAGATTTCCTTCTCCAAGTCACCATTCAATAATGTTGTCTTGACATCCATGTGGTGAATCTCAAAGTCCTCAACTACTGCATGAAAAAGGAGCGTGCGCACAGAGGCAAACTATACAACAGGATCAAAGGTTTCGGTGTAGTCGATGCCCTCCTATTACGAGTAGTCATTGGCGACAAGCCTCGCCTTGTACTTTTCGAGGTTTCCATCTTTGCCCCTCTTCTTCTTGAAGACCCACTCGCACTTGATTACCTTGCGACCACGTGGACTCTCAGTCAGCTCCCACGTACCATTGTCGAGCTGCGACTGTATCTCTTGTTGCACAACTTGCGCCAAATCTGCTACATCTGGTGCAGCCATGGCCTCCTTGTATGACGTCGGCTCATCAAAGTATCCTACAACTCCCACATTCATCTGGTCTGGTTTTTGGAGCATCCAGAAATGCCCGCGCTCACCAGGCTGGTAGCGCACCCTGAGAGGGTACCTACGACCTGGTGCTCAAGCGTTGGCATGGGGCTGGCGCGGTGTTGCTGGCACAACTGCTGTTGCTGGTGGTGGTGCATCTTCTTCCTCTACTTCTGCCAATGAGGCCGTTGTGTCTTGTGCATCAGACATGGGAGAGTGGAGTGGTTCTCCCACTGTCACAATAAAGGAGAGACTAGGTCAAGAAGGTTATCTACTCCCACTACCTTGTGAACTGCTAGTTCTGTTGCTTCATCACAAACAGTGTTGTTGTCGATGATGTTGCTCTCGTTGAAGACGACATCCCTGGAGATGATGACATGACCGGTATCCCTCTCATAGAGGCGAAAGGCCTTGCTTGCCACGTCATAGCCGATCATCAGCATCTGCGCGCTCTTCGCGTCCCATTTCCACCGCTTCTCCTTTTGCAAATGCATGTGTGCCAAGCTGCCAAACACACAAAGGTGGCCCACACTTGGCCTTTTGTCAAACCATGCCTCGTACGGCATCATCTGCTCCAATGATTTGGTTGGACTGTAGTTCTTGATGTACACAACACTCCTCACTGCTTCGGCCCAGAAGTCGTAGCTGAGCCGAGTTGCGTCAAGCATGGAGCGCGCCGACTCAACGATGGTGCAGTTAACATGTTCTGCTAGGCCATTCTGCTACGAGGAGTATGGCATGGTGCACTACGCCTTGATGCCAACAGCTGCGAGGTAGTCCTGGAAGTCCTTGTTCAGTATTCACCACCTGCAACACCTTGATTTTCTTGCCCTTCTGGTTCTCCACCATGGCCCTAAACTCGTTGAACCTTTCAAAGCACTGGTCCTTGGAGGAAATGAAGTACACACTAGTGTAACGGCTGAAATCATCAATAAAGGTGAGAAAGTACCTAGAGCCTCCAAAGCTCTGGGTCTGCATGAGGCCACACAAGTCTATATGGATCAGCTCCAACACCTCTTTCGCGTGCTACCCTACTCTAGAGAACGCCTCGCGATGCTGCTGCCCCTCCAAACAGCAAATGCATAACTGCGGCTCAAAGTTCGAGATGGTGGGTGAGTCGCGCACCGTTTGCTTTTTTTGAAGCTCTTACAAGGCGCGCATGCCGATGTGGTCCTAGCTCGCCTGCGAGATTTTGCCATCTGACACCTACACCACTGCTGCAAGACTCTGCTCACGTGGGATCTTGGTTCCCTCCAACAGGCGGTACATGTCGCCTTTCTTCACCGACCCAGCCAACTCCTCTCTGGCTTCCTTGTCGAGGATGTAGCCATAGTCATCGTCAAAGACGACTCGTAGTCCTGTGTTGGTTAGAGAGGATACTGAGAGAAGGTTGAACAAGGCATTAGGTACATACACCATGCCATGGAACACTCCCACTTCAATGCCACGAGGGGTCTCCAACCACATCTCCACAATCCCAATACACCACAAAATACACCACACAATGATCACCCTAAGCAATAGGTCAGGAGGGATTGAGAGCAACTACGTAAACCACTCCTTGTGGCACGTCAGAATCGTGGTTCACCTTCAGTCTTTCTACCATGCTAGGTCCACCTTCTCCTTCTACGACATGTCAGACTTTGCCATGAAGAGGCGGTTGTGCACCTCCTTGGCCACGTTCATGTTACCAAAATGGTGCACGCCGGTCTAAATCTGCTGTTACTGTTGACGCAATTGTCACTGCTACTACTGCTGCTATGGAGGGTGCTACTTCTGCTGTTGTTGCAAGGACTGCTGGTGCTGCTTCTCCTTCTAGTCCCTCTTAAACTTGAAGCACTCTTTCTTGTAGTGCCCCTCTTTCTGGCAATAGTGGCACTTGCCTTTCTTCTTGCCTCTCTACTTCCCAGGCTGCTGCTGTTACTAGTTGCGTGAGCCCATGGCCATAAAAGCCACTTCACTATTGCTGCCACCGTTGCGATTTGCTGCATTACATTGCATTTATACCTCCACCAGGTGTGTGCAAATGAAGTCCAGTTCAAGAGTGGACTGGCACTTAAGCGTCTCTCGCACTCTGTCATAACTTGTTGGGAGTCCCCTCAAGAAGAGGAGGATGAAGCGCATCTTTTCCACAGGGTTGCCGGCCACCTTTAGTTGCTTCGCCGGCTCCTTCGCCCTATCCAAGTACGCCTCCATCCCTTCGCCACCCTGCATTTTAAATGCCATCATCTTCTCCTCCAAAAGCATGAGGAATGCACGATCCTTCCTCTCATACTTCTTGCACAACGTGTTCCATCCCTCTTTTGCCTTAGCCTCATCACTCACATACTGAAGATGCGGGTTGGAGATGGTGTTGACACGCAACTTGTAGGCCTATTTGTCCTTCTTCTTCCAATCCTCATGTGCCCCTACTACAGTTGTAGATGAACTTGCATCTGCTACACCTTTCTGCGGCATCTTCCCCGCAAACCACCTCCACTGCGGCGATGTCTTTGGAGGTAAACTGCGCTCTTCACCACTCACCACCTCCCACAAGCCCCTCTCCTCCAAAAGGAGGCATGTACGGATCTTCCAAAACGTGAAGTTGGCGTGTCCTTCAGCCTCTTCAAGGGTTGGGCTGGTGTTACCACGCCTGCTAGTGCCATTTTGAGCTTTTGTGATGCTCAACGTTGGCCTTTAGTGGCAGCGTTACCCCTTATTCTGCTACTACTTATGCCATAAATCTGTCTGAAATAAAATGGACTATAGAGGCCAACAGACCAATGGATCACCTCATCCATTTGCTAGGTAACAACACTTACCTCCACGGAATAATCTACATGTAGAAGAACATTGGTTGAATTGTGAGTGTCCAGGGAGCCAACAATATAGGGATGTGGAGCCACATTACATGCTTCCAGTACTTAGTGACACATCTCCTCATCACCTCGCAAAGTTTACCTTGGCATTATTGTTTGAACATCGACAAAGGCCCCCCACCCTTAACCTGCTGTGATTTGCCTAAACCATTTTTGTCGTGAAACCCCGCAACTTCATCTTGTAAGCTGTGGTTGAACATGACTTGCTGTTGAATGAGAAATCTCGTAAGAAAATATATTGAAAGACAAATCCAAAAACTCTGCGGTTAGTTAAATCTTTCTTTGTGGCTAATTAAAATCCATTATCTATAAGTGTACTGTTTTTTCCACATCTTAAGTTTAAGAAATTTCATCATGTATTTGGTTAAAGCTTATGAACTTCATTGAATAGAGCACACAAAAGAATTCATCTATGAAATATTTTCTTAGTGATGACCAACACCAACCACTCTACCACAACTTGAATTTGGAAAGCCGCACAATGTGAAAATCCACTGTCTTCATCTCTTAACATACCTACTCCAAGCGTGAGCAACTTGAGGGGTGGCTCAATAGCACTGGTGTAGAAGGCATGGTCATGCTCATCACGTAGTGGCTCGTTATCCACCGCCTTCATTTTACAACCGTATGGTTAAATGGAGCCATTTTCTGAATTGGATTCTTGTGTGTGTACCTTTAGAATGCTCTCTTCAAAATGAGAAGCTTGCACCAATCCTTACTTTCTTCTTACAGTGTATGCAAAGAGCGTACTTAAATGCGATATGGCCAAAATAAAATCTTCTGAGGACAGAGTCTAGTGCATGGGGTTAGTGGCTGTGGAAAGTGTGCTTAAGCACCAAAACATATTACACTTAGAGGAAACCACCTGCATTCATTTGCCTTATGTGCCAAAGAAAACCTTGCTTTTTTAGCCTACATGGGAAAAATATTTCTTCTACAAAAGACCTCGATTTGTTGGGCTAGTGCATGTGGCAAGTGTACTAATTCAGAACACACAATTACACTCACAACAAATTGAGTGTGCTTATTTATCTGATATGTCATAGAAAACCTTGTTTGTTTATGTATATGGCAAAGATAATTATTCTTTGGAAGGAACTCAGTGAATACGTCTAGTGCATGTGGGGAGTATGCTCACTCACCACACAAAAGTATAGTAAGAGTGTACACAGTGTGCTCATTCTCCTCATGTTTCCTCGCACACCTTCCATTGTCTTTCATGGCCAAATAGTTCTCTCCTTAGGAAGGACCCGAGTGTATCGGCCTCTTGTATTTGACGATTTTGCTTGTTCTCCATACAAGAATACATTAAACGTGAACTCCATAGACTACGTTGTCTTATGTGTCCTGCAAAAACCTTCTTTTCGCAAACATACAAAGTATTCTCCACCACCAAAGGTTTTGAGGACATGGAGCTCAAGTAAGTCCTTTCAAATTTGGGGGTATATCTACCAAATGAGACATTCCTTTCTTAAGAAGTGATGGTGAAAATTAATTTTAGTAAAGAATTGTAAGAAACGGAAAGAAAACAAGATGTGTTGATTTTTCCTACTATGAAGGGAAAAATTTTGTGAGAAATATATCTCAGTATTTCTCATAGAATTTATGTTCGTACGATACATTAGAGACCTATTCTTATGCTGGTTGAAGTGAAGTGGTTCACTGTTAAAAACAAAACTGGTCACTTTCACAAGAGTGGGGTCACTTGGGTATTTGTAAAAAGCAGCAAGTATACTTTGTTGTTATCACTGCCAAAACTCAGCAATGTATATACAAATGGTGTGAGCAAGAAAATGAGGCTTGGTCAAGCCGTTTGATTTTTTTGGCAATTTGCCGCGTGGGGTCTAGCGAGAAATCAGAACGCGGAGTCGTGTCACACGTGACGCGACACCACGTTCTGATTTTTTGACTCATTTTCTCGCTTGACCCGACGCCACGTTCTGATTGTTTTACTCAAGAAGTCCCTTGTGAGTTCAAGGGGGGGCTACAAGATCAAATTTAAGAATTGAAGGGTTTTTCAAAGTCACTCAAAATAACGTCGTCCGTAGTCTTGAATCGTCAAGAATCATTGAAGATACATTACGCCAAGGTTCCGTAAGTGACATGAAAGTGGTCATCATCATAACAAGGATTCCAGGGTATTCCGAAGGATTTCCTCTGAGCGTGGGAAAAGTGGTTGGGACTAAGTCTTGATGTAGGTCAGGGGCAATGGAACAATGATTAGGTTGCTTCTGAATTTAGGCCTTGCATATGCCATTGGCATAACACTTCCACCCCCCTCTAGCCACGACATGTCAGCGTGTTACCACTATGCGGCCGTAGTTGGACTTTGTAGCCGTCAATGAGAAAATCGAGATCCAAGAGTTAGCTGTACGGCACCCAACTCTTATGTGCCACGTCGTAGTTCTTTGACTTGATCAGAAATTGTTCTTTGCCTCCTTGTCATCAGTGATCAAGCATTTCTTCAACCTTGTACTTGTGGTTGCTGTGTGCAATCATGGGTGGCGGAGAAATTGCTACGTGTCAAGGAAAATCTTTTGCCGGATTGACGTAGTGTCAACGTTTGCTCATGTGGAAGACCAAGTGGATATGAATAATGTCGAGTAGTAAGAGTTTTGCGCCTATTGGAGTGCACATCTCCATGATGTTGAAAGGCACTAACCACCAGGGTTTGAGCTTCAGATTACTTTATCCACATAGTGTGACTGTTACAAAGTTGAGCAAAACCCTTTGACATGTCATTAACTCTTTGGTTTGTCGATATTTATCTTCTTCGTGCTTCAAAGCAGCTTGTGTTTTTAAAAGGGTTGGACGAGTTTCCACCCACATTGCGGAAAACTATCACCAATGAGTGTGCATGGCAAGGATGTTGCTCTCGGTCTACAGGTCAATTTGGGTGGTTGGTTCTGCTCCAAAAACCACCTCAAATTGTGTTTTCCCCGTTGCCTAGTTGTATGCAAACTTGGCAACTGGCACCTTGACTTTCTTATCTGTTTTGTGTGGTTCACATAGCGTTTGATGGATTTCCTTGAGCATTTGGTTGGGTTGCTCGGTTTTCCCATCAGTTTGTAAAGAAAACGCCATTGAAAGTTGACGCCGACTCCCATACTACTGCATCAAATCTCTGCCAAATTAGGTGGTGCATTGTGCATCTCGATCACTCATTATTGATTATGGAACCGCATGCAATCAAGCTGCTCCTTTGATAGTTACATTCGTTTTGGTTGGAATGAAGTGTGCCATCTTCGAAAACCTGTTGACAAAAACAAGATTACTGTCAAACCCTTCTGGTGTCACAGGAAAATCATTCACAAAATCCATGGAGATGTCTTTCCACAGTTTCTCAAGTATCGGCAGTAGTTTTAGTAGTCCGACAATCATAGCCGCCGAGGAGGGCAATTTTTTGGCACAGGTTTTTTGGCGGGGGCAAGAGTTTTGCCGTCTACTCCTGCCTTTCCCCATTTCCCGACTCCTCTCATCCTTTCTTCTTTTTCTACTATTACCCCCCCTTCTCGCTTGTCTGGGGCAATTTGTTGCGATGTGTCCAATATTTCCACAGTTGTAGCACGGTAGTTGATCTCCTTTTTTCTCTACAGCATTGAAATCCATCGCACTCAAGTTCTCCAAACATTGTGACTGATGTCCGTCGTTCTACTGTGGTTGATGTTTTGGGCACCACCCATGGGATTCAAGGAACTTTGAGTTGAAATCTATAGAGTCAATGCCTTCAACAGCTACGATGATCTGCGATAAATCGTTAGTGATGTCGTTAATAGCAAGGGCTATGCGGATACATCATTTGAGGCCGTTGTTATGGTGGAACAAAAGCCCATTCTCTACAAGACTGTTGCCAGTGATAATTTTACGGAAACCCTCAAAGTGCTCTGCCACACTAGAAAGCTACTTCAATCGTTGCAATCGGTAGAAAACCTCTGTTTCCTCATTTAGCTTGCCAAAGGGAGCGAGAAGTGTGTGGGTGAACTTGCGTCAGTTGGATGTGGGTGTTTTTGATAACTTTGAAATCTGGTGAACCCACTTCAGAGAAAATACGCCTGGTTACGATGATGCCATAGCCATCGGATCAACGCCTTTGGTTGCGTGCTACCATTGGATGGCCACAAGGTTGACCAACCTACTTAACGTCATGTCCCGCAAAAGTAAGGCTACGAGGTTCATCTTCTGTTTGTCAAAATATGCCCCAATATCCGTGAAGAATGCCTCCAAACTCGCCAAGAAGATCTTGACTGTGGGTCCCTTGGAATTTGCTGAATCAAACAATGTAAAAAGTCCAAGACAAACCGTGGCCATGCCAATGTTGAGTCGCTCTACGAGTACCGATTCTTGCAGACTTTGGCGACGTAGTGTTGCACTTGTTTGACATTGTTTTTTTGAAACACTTCCATTTTCATGAGCCAACCAATCAGCTCCGCGATCTCGTCTCTTCTTGTCGATGGAGATCCATTGGTCAGTGGTGTAGGCAGAATTGCAATGTCTAGCATGCTCGACTTTGGATTGGTCGTGCCTGTCGAGGTGTCAGTCGTCATCCACTCGTCCCCCTCAATGAGGCTGAAGGTCCTTCATGGAGTGCCTTCCGCCATTGACAGTGTCTTCAAAGACACCGTCACAGGGTGTGCTTGTACCCTATGCCGATTTCATCGCGAGATCTATAAACTTCTTGTTGCTAGAGATGCGCTTGAAGACACGTGCAAGTCTCAAGTTGATTGTAGAAATTAGTTATGTGTTCTGCCAGGGCCAATGCGCTCTGATACCTAGTGCTAAGCTGGCGGATGTGAAGTGGTTCACAGTTGAAATCGAAACTGGTCACTGTCACAAGATCGGGGTCAATTGGTTACTTTGAATAAGCAAAATGCATACTTCGTTAATGTAAGTGCCAAAACTCAGCAATGTATATACAAATGGGGAGAGTGAGAAAATGAGGCTCGGTTAAGCCGTTTGTGTTTTTTGGCGGTTTGTGTGATGTGACGCCGTGTCTTCATTTCTTTACTCCAGATGTCCCTCGTTGGTCTGACGAGGGGCTTTGTGATCAAATTTGAGGTTCACGAGGTTTTTCAGAGTCGATCAAAGAAGACACCAAAGAACATTGTCCGTGGTTTCAAACTGTCAAGAATTGTCGAGAATGCATTCCAAGGAGTTTCTGAAAGTGACCTGAAAATGGTCATCATCGTGCGATGATTTTAGGGTATTCTAGGAAAATCCCGCCAAGCACGGAAAAAGTGGTCATGACTAAGTCGTGATGTAGGTCAAGGATGACAGAAGAGAAACAAGGTCGCTTCTGAGTTCGGGCCTTGTGTATGTCATCAGCATGACACCAATCATCATATTTTTGAACTAAGATATCTATTTATGTAGAACATGTTTTTATTACTTTAAGGGATGCCTTCTCTGGCTTATGAAGACATTGTCTAGTTTTCACTTTGAGTATGCACAAGTTAAAAGAAATCTCCCTTAGTACATCATGATTGAATCTGATTAACTTTATATGATTTTATCATCGTCTTGTAGAATGCAATGTGAAATTGGTCACCTTGTCACTTGTAGTATAAGTCATCATGGTTTTAATGGCCAATTACTTTTAGATGATTCTTTACCAAAATGGTTTTCCTGTTTTGATGCTCTAGTTCTTTCAATACGACATATGGAGACCCTCCAATGTAGGACAGTGAATGTGGGGAGTGCACTCAAAATGAGTGCAGAAATGAATGTATGAAGCACTCAATGTATGTCCGATACAAACCAAAATCGTAGAACGAGTCATTGACTATAAGAACAAGTTGATGAAATGTCATGAACGTACATTATTTGAATTTTGAAACCTAACCTGCTTGGTGTGAGGAGATCCCAAGATGTTGACGCCCACATCATATTTCATGAGGTAGAAAGAGCATATTACATGACTATTTTGACTTAATTGATTGGAAGATGTGACATATTTTCAAAAATCAAATGCAAAAAGGGGGAACATTGAATTTGTTCACATAAATCAAAACCACTTAAAGAGAAGATGTGAATCATGACAAGCGTCGGCCAAACCGAACAAATAGACATATTTTATGGACAGAAGATGGATTCATGAATAAGATTTTCAACTTTTATGGACCGGAAAAACGTTGTCCATTTAGAGGAAAATGATTCAATTTTGGAGATTCACCCTACATTGCTTTCCTGTTGAAGATGAAGTTCATTTCTCTGCAATGATTATTGATCAAACACAAGTGTTCATAGGGCTTAATAGAATAGAAAAATGACGAATAGAAATCGATGGTCTTCATTAGGAGGGGATGGTTAAGGACTTTGTGCAAGAAACGTTTGCAACACCTCCTATTCGTGGATAGCTTTCTACCGTTAACGGATCAAGACCATCTTAAGCAATTCATTTTTTTGTGTGGCTCATCTAATGTTGCGCCCTTTTTAATTAAGTGTTACATTTAAAACAACAAATGCTTGCTTAATAGACAACGATATTCTATCTGGTGCTGTACTTATCTTCTTGGAGATTGTTCATAAATTAAGTGCAACATAAGTGCACTTTCCAACTCATTCTCAGTGTACTCACCATATGCACTACTTGCATACACTACGGGGCCTTAATATACCATCTAGAGAGAATAAAAGCTAGATATATGATGTGGTACGTGAGAACAAGACAGCCATGTCCTGGAAAATCAATTGGACTGTTATCGGTGAGTAGAAATTTGTCAGACCCCATTCTTGTACCTGATCAAAGCAATAGTCAAAATTGATATCCAAGTGGGTGATTTAGGTGTTAAGTGTGAGAAAAGAACATTATTTCAAATATTCAATCTAGACCAATGTAATGTCATCTAAAATCAATTTGAATCTTTTTTTACATGGATATATGTCTAGCTGTTAAAGGCTACATTAACCATGGAAACGATTGTTCAAAGATTAAGATTGTTTTTGTAAAAGGAAAAGGGATTATTTGTTTCACATTTGGAGATTCTCTGAAATATTAACTTATTGGCCTGAATCTATGAAAACAATGTTTTTACTAACATTGAGAGACATTTCTAGCTGGATTGGCTTTCGATATCAACTTTGCAAACATGAAAGAACATTATTTCATAGTCATCTAACCCAAAAAAGGCTATTATTTACTCTTAAGTGGTAAAAATAGTTATTCATTCCTACAATTGCATGTTTTTCTGAAAAAATACAAATCTTTAGTGAAATTTTCAAATATCCCTAAGATGCCGGTTCAATTAGGTAAGTGAAATCTACCATAGATGCATTTTGTGATCATGTAGTATAAATGGGAGATTGTGCTATGACACACAAGATGGAGAGAGGGAGAGAGATTTAAAGATAGATACATGAGCGGAGAGAGAGAGGGGAGGGGATAGAGAGGGAGGGATAAAAAGCAAAAAAATAAGATGGATGCAATGAGAGGGGGCAAGAGATAGAAGGAGAGACAAAGAGAGGGAGGAAGAGAGAGAGAGAGAGAGAGAGAGAGATAGAGAGAGAGAGATATATATATATAGAGAGAGAGAGAAGATAATGAAAATGACAGAGGGAGCTAAAAGAATAAAGTAGATGGGAGAGAGAGACAGGTGAGAGAAAGAGATGAGGGAGAGGAGAAGGTTGTACAAAGAGAAAGAGAGGGATTGATCAAAAGTGGCGGAGGGATACTTATACTCTGTGAGAGAGAGAGAGAGAGATAGAGAGAGAGAGAGAGAGAGAGATAGAGAGAGAGAGAGAGAGAGAATAGTGAAACAAATTGTGGGAGAAATAATTTTATCTTTTACCACTTATGTGCACTGGTGTTTTTGGTACATGGTGTTTCTACATGATGGTAGAGCATTTTGGAAGAGCGGACTAAAACTTTAGTGCATGATATGTCCACCATTGGACAAACATGGCCCCCATGAAATGAATGTCATTGTGAGTGGCAACTCGTAATCCTCCATCACCCTAAATTTTCTACTCAACAACATCGCTCACCATGCACTCTCTATGCCATGATGGCAACACTGCTTTTCCTGGCATGCTTTACATTTTAGTCAATGAGATTCAAACAAGGGAAGTTCAATACACTTGCACATATGTCATACGCTTCAACCGCATGTAAATGGAGGCCTCATATGAAATGTAGGTTGACAACATCCGCAAAAAAAACGTCATGTGCATATCTTTTTATTGTTTTAGTTGCTTAAAGCCGCATATGTAAGAGCATGTAGAGGGACCAAAACTATTGCCTTGATGGTTATCCTCCATGTAGTTGAGAACAATAACAATGTTATCAGAATGAACTCTCATTCAATTCCAACGTACGCACATAGTTTGAAGATAATGTTACTCACTTGGAGATACTTGACAGGGAGGTGATTGGTTCTCACAAGCTTGTGTTGGTCTTCCATTCTGCAACAATCCCATAAGTTCATACATTGATTTCAACACAAAAAAAATCAACCTGAAAAATATCTAAGTGACACATTATTGAAATGTTCTTGTAAATTCATATAAATTTTCATTCATTTAAAAGCATTTCCTATTTGATTTCTCAATACATGGTTCAATTAGCCTATGAGTTTGGACACATGTGATCGATGAAACCACCACTTTGTTAAAGCCTCCTGTTTATCATACCCTAGTACAAACATCAAATTCATGATAAAAGATGATTTACCATACATAAGTAGGAAATTGTGATCCATGATTGGATTGTCAGGTCATTAAAGGGTACATGGTAGACATTTGAGATGACAAAGAGGGTAGGGAGGAACTTGCATATATACATGGGAGAAAAATGTCTCAAAATCATAGGGAAATTTCTCATCTTGAGATAAATGTTTTCTGCCTTGAAAAATACTCAAAGAAATCTATTAGGTTGTTTGAGCTCATTATGAACTATTTGTAAAAACATTTTATGGTTACATTGTTGACGTTTAAATCATTTACAGGAAAAGAGAATACTATATCTTATGAATAAAGATTAATGCTTTTGTAAAACACTTTGTCATCATTCCTATCAAGGTTTGAAGTTAGTTCATTCGTTAATTTTTCAAAAACACATTTTTTGTTGTTAAATTGACATGAGCGTGCATGGTTTGGACACATATACTCAACATTCAAGTGGAAGCTCGAGTACATGCAATCGTTGAACCTAATGCCTTGGAGAAAAGAACATTGAAGCAAAGATCGAGTGTGAATTAGTGACATAATCTCTACAACTCAATGTTTTCTTGAAGGACATAATGAAATATGGATTTGACCAAATTTTTGTGCATAATGTGTCTTTCCAAACATATCTTGACTTTTCAATCACTTTCTTAAAACATGTATGTATTTTTGTGAGTGGTGTTTGGGAGTTTGTTTGGGATTGAGCACCAAGTAGTAAAGGATTTTGGTTTTCATTTTTTCTATGAAGCATGCATCTTCATGTTTTTCTATCAATTAGAAATAGTTATTGCAAAGGATGTGATTTCTTTCACCTTTAAATACAAAGTGTTGATTTTTGTATTCACCATGATACGTAGAAAAATATGATATGTTCACGTATTTGATAATCTTACTTAAGATTGTCTTACTAAACATTCTATAACCAGCTCCCTCTTTTATGCTAAGAATAAGAAAACGGGAAGGAAATGCACTTCTTTTGATAGACATTTTCATGATACAAAAGCATTCATATGGTTTCCCTTGTGCATGATTTTCCACGACCACTTTAATAGTGCCTCATATTCTTTTTTTCTAGCGTGCATACACATGATGATGATGAAAAACCAACTAATGGGGAAAGAGATTTCCCTTCTACTACCATTATTTACATGAAGATGCACTCTTGAAACTATGCTCCATCGATTCTTAATGATTGAATATTCCATTTCATCCCATGTACTTAGTAAAGGTAACTAGTCCTTGTATTCCATAGGGAATTTTTCAAAGGAGATTTTCTTAGAATTCACAAATGTTTCAAGAATCCATAGTGCCAAGTCAGTAGTTTACCCCTTTTTAAATCAAGAGGGAGGGAAACAGAAAAGTGGATGGGGTGTAACCTACTCTCCTTCAGCTTCTTCAAACCAAGCAGAGGTTTCCATTTCAAAAAATTATAAGGAAGAACTAATAGATGTTAATTATAATTGTTTAAAAGGTTGTTTCATTTAATGGAGAGATTGTTTTTTAAAGACAAAGGAATCTGTACAATCCAAGCTTCTTGACCCTCTCAACTTGAAGGATTGTTTTTAGGATTGTTCTAGTTTGCGTATGCGTTATGTCACAATTACTTTCTCATCCTCTACATTTTGTTTTCTCCCACCTTAACAAATCTAATTTTCTTCTTTAATCATTATCATCCCCTTGCCATAATGCTTAAGAATCTCCCAAGATTATTCAATTACACATGGAAATTCCTAAATAGCATGGCCTCTATTAACACATTGGATCTTTGAAGCAAATCCATTAATTTCATGTTTATTCTTACATTTTATATTCAAGTTAAAATGTCATGGATTATTTCTCTAAATGATATTTCAATTTATATGTAAAAATTGAACAAAAAAGGCATCATGTGAAGGAATTGTGATAAGGAAATGTATGTTTGAGCTGAAGGTGGAGGGTAGATTTAAACCAGCTACGAGGCATGTCTACTCCTTTTTACAAAGATCCTATAAATTGTTTCTTACCAAAAACTGATCTTAAGAGCTAGTTTTCCAATGATGAATTAAAAGTTTAATGTACCTTAAGCCGAGGAAAAAACAACCAATAAAGAGAACATCTTGGATAAGTGTCATGCTGAAAAAAAAACTTGATTACATGCTTGGTCAAGGGTTCATGAAGCGATTCACCTTTCCATATTCCACATGTGTAAATTCTCATAAAAAAACTTTTAAAGTGAAGATATGCATGGAATACAAGGAATTGATCCAAAACACCATCAAGACCGAGTTATATAGTCAATGCAATTTTGAATAACGGCATAGGGTAACAATCTTGTAATTGATCTTTGTAGTAACCACTATTAGAAAAGTAAAATCTGATAAGGACCTAGACAAATGGATATTCTATACCACATATGGTCACAAGTTTGGATTCATGAATTTAAGAATCACAAATACGCTTGCAAAGTTTTTTGCATCCATGAACAACATTTTTCATCATAATGTGATGACTTTGTCCTTGTGTATCTGAACAAAATCTAGGTGTAACAACTGTACCCCGGAGGAGCACAGTGAACATCAACAAAACAAGTCTAAGATTTTATAAACAGATATAATCTATAAGAATCCCTCAAATTGTGACTTTAGTTTGGCCCACATCATTTGCGAGAAAAAATAATTGCGAATCGAAAGAAACGGGAAGCAGTCATTGATTGGCTAACATCAACCAATGTCCAAGACATCGAGGTGTTATTTGGACTATTCAACTACTAACATCGATTTGTAAAAGTCTATCCTTGGATATTTATGCTTCTCTCCAATCCCAGTCACAAAGATACGGACTTGAATTGAGGAAATGTTAATTCTAACTGTTCGTCTCTTTAAGATATCATCTAACTTCAGTGACAGTTCTACTACTATCTGATCTAATGATGCACTCCCATTTCCACCAACGTTTCTTATGGATGAATGAATTTTTGTCATTCTTCTCAAAGAGGACGATGGTGGAGAACCATTAGTCTCATATATGTTGAGTAAGTTTCATAGACCAGATTTGATTTACATGATGTAAGAAAATATATGATGGAAATTTTGCACAATTCCAAATCATGGTGGTGTTATGAGGATTGCCGGTAACTTGTTGTCCGCACCGACCACCAAACACTCAAATATGTAAGGATAGCCAAATCGGAGTCATTGATAAACTCAATGGATCTTATGGTAGTTGTTGCATGTCCTTATCAGATACTTTTTTTGTGGTAGCAGCTAAGAATCCTTATCAGATGTTAAAAAATGATGGTAGTTGTTACGTGCTCTTATTGAATTCTGCATCGCTCAACTTTGGTGTCATATTCGGTCTCCTATGTCATCAAGGTCAAGAAACATTGATTCCTAAGTGAGTGATTCACGGATTGATAGGAAGATCCTTTTTATTTGATTCAAATACGTGGGCGTATCATCAAGGACATCCTTGGAAAACAAGGGTGTGGAAAAATGATTGAATGTTTGGTTAAGTGGCACGGTTTTGACACTACGCACAACGGCAAGGAGCTACATGACAAGCTTCGCGAGGTTGATGGTTATTGATGGCTACTTCATGCATCACCGTCCTATGTCATGTAATGAACCTGGACATTGTCGCTCAAAGGGTGAGAAGTGTTACGTCCTAGACGTACACGAATTTCTAAACTATACTAGTTGGTGTTTGTGTCATTACTTTCTTGGTCCAGTGTGTGTCAACCTCAGGACTCTTACGTTGCGTAGCTGAGGGAATGTTGGCCTCCGGTCGGAAGTGTGGCGTTTTTTCATAGAAGGTTCCAACAATATCAACCACTTTCCTGAATTGTGGACAAGGCTTTGGCGAACCATATCAATCTTTCAAGAATGTGTGGTCATCTTCTCGACAGAGTTGAAAATTTTAAAGACATCCGTTGATGTTCTTGAAAGCCTCTACTATTGATCGATTTTCTTGAAACGAGCACTACGACACGACATCACACGTCTCTCGACTCGAGCGCCGAACATCGCACACATGCCTCATTTTGTTTCCTGCCATTGTAAACTTACGCCTGAAATTTCTGAAACATGCCAACAAATCACACTTACTTATCAATGAGAAAAATAAAATTGTCCCATATCCTCATGTTGTCTTCTGCTCTGCACCTCATCCCTATGAACTATCCATGTTTTGTTCGGCGGAACATGAAAGTGGTATGATTTGCTCTGTCTGGAAACTACTGTGACGTAAATCCAAGGGTTCTCCAAAATGGGACATCTTGCTGAATACTGAATTCCGTGGGATCGGTACACCGTCCTCCGAGGAGGACGTACTTCGGCCATGAGAGGTGACTTCTCAGTCCCAAGGTGGGGCGGTAGGCACGCTTGCGGCTGCGGCAGGCAGGCGGCTTCGGCACGGAGGCGATCAAGACTAGCAGGCAGACGGGACAAGCAGGCGGCCACTTGCACCAGGCAGGCGAACGCTTGCGGCCTGTGGCACCCGTCCGTGCTATCTGTTGGGGGAAGGCACAAGATAGGCTGATCAGTCGCAGTCGGATCGATCTGTCCCTTGGGGAAGGAGACCGACTGCGTTGAGAGGGAAACCATCAGAAATGGAGGGCGGGAAGAAGACGGACGGCAAGAAGGCGGTGGTGGTGAAGGACGAGTCGAGGCCAGCGAAGGACGGCACATTGATCTCCCTGGACACGGTACGCGACAAGAACGTGGCGCAGCTGCGACGGCTCAACGCGGCGCTGTTCCCCGTGAAGTACCGCGATCAGTACTACGCCGATGCGATGGCCTGCGGAGATTACACGAGACTGGGTGAGTGGTGGTCAGAAAAAGAATAATTTCTGTCGGTGAACGTCGAGCCGAGCCGAGCTGCACTGCGCTGGATGGAGCTGGATCAACATGAGCGAAGGTCGGCATGCGTGGAGCAGAACTAAATCGCGTGTGTGTGAGCCAAGTGGTGTTGAATCTAGCTGAGTTCAGCTGAGCTGAGGTTAGTTGAGGTGAGGTTAGGTGAGCTGAGCTGAGCTGAGCTGAGCTNTGGTTAAGGACGAGTCGAGGCCGGCGAAGGACGGCACATTGATCTCCCTGGACACGGTACGCGACAAGAACGTGGCGCAGCTGCGACGGCTCAACGCGGCGCTGTTCCCCGTGAAGTACCGTGATCAGTACTACGCCGATGCGATGGCCTGCGGAGATTACACGAGACTGGGTGAGTGGTGGTCAGAAAAAGAATAATTTCTGTCGGTGAACGTCGAGCCGAGCCGAGCTGCACTGCGCTGGATGGAGCTGGATCAACATGAGCGAAGGTCGGCATGCGTGGAGCAGAGCTAAATCGCGTGTGTGTGAGCCAAGTGGTGTTGAATCTAGCTGAGTTCAGCTGAGCTGAGGTTAGTTGAGGTGAGGTTAGGTGAGCTGAGCTGAGCTGAGCTGAGCTGAGGTGGGTTGAGGTGAGCTGAGGTGAGTCAAGGTGAGCTGAGGTGAG
>SZWC01011100.1:56621-66865 GCA_023375785.1 Penium margaritaceum | reverse complement strand
TTGGGCATGTCGATTTTCTCTGGCACCGGCAACGGCTCGAGCGTTGGCAGCAAGCCATACGTCATGACGATGGGCGCTTGTGCACCCTGCCATGGCCTGGGGCTTGGTGGAGCGAGTGTTGCACGGTGGCTTTGGACAGGTCGTCTGGGTTCTGGCAGGGGGGGGTTGGTGTAGAATTTTTTGCCATGATAATAGAGTTTAGAAGAAACTAGAGATGATGACATACCGGCCAGCAAGACGCGTGACATGCCCTCCTGCGCAAAGGAATTTGAGGGAGCTGTCTGGTGAGGTCACCGCTGTTGACATCGTCCAGCGTGTCAGCAGCAACAGGATCAGCAGCAGCAGCAGCAGCGGCGGCGGCGGTGGCGGCGGCAGTGGCGGCGGCGGCGGCGGTAGCAGGAGCAGCAGGTGGAGCAGCACATGCTGCAGCTACGGGTGTAAACCACATGTAATGTTGTTGTGATGCAACGTTTTGGGTCTGGGAACGTGAAAGCACTTGATAGGGAAGGGGCATGGGACCAGGGAAGGGAGAGGGGAAGTGGGGAAGGTGGCGCAAAATGGCTTGAAGAGACCCATTTACTGTAGGAGTATGGCTGCATCTCGTGGAAATGAGTCCCCTGACAGTTGTCTCGAACTGAACGCTAGCGTGCACCTTTGTATTCCTCCCCCAATCAAGATCGAGATCGAGATCGACCAATCGACGTCTACGGTCCAAGTGCTTGAGGGAGATCGATGGTCGGCCTACACACAAACATGCTCTGATCACTCTGAAAAAAACAACCCCCCTCTCTTTGACCATGACAAGCACATTTTTAGCATATTGGGTCAGAAAGTTTTGATTCAACAATGGGAAAATGTTTCTTTATGAGATTTAGGCACATGGAAGCATGCTACTAATGATTCCGTGCAATTGTTTTAACCCAGGTTCACTAGCCCACCTGTCTGGTTTAGTCGTCCCTTTTCCCCAAAGCTGGATGAGATGTAATAAATAACCTGGCGAGGCTCTGGCCCTTTGTGTGCCAGCAAAAAAAGGCCAACCGTGTCCGCTGACGCGCACTGCTGCCTGCGCGTCAAACGACGCGCAGGCAGCCTTGCGCGTCATCGGAGGCGCAACTTCCGTCACTCCTGGCAGCTCGCAGTGCGAACAAGCTTCTGCGCGTCTCGACGCCGTCAGTTGACGGCGTCGAGACGTGCAAATTTCTTGAGAATGCGAACCTCTTGAGATGGCATTTCTTCCCCTTGCAAGAGGTTCGCATTCGAAAAAAATGCAAGGGGAAAAAGAATAAAATTGCGCGAATTTCAAGGGTCCAAGTTTTTTCCCCTTGCATTCTTTTCTTTCTGACGTGCAGGTCAATTCTTACTGGAGCATGTCCTGGAGCTCATCGATGGCGCAGACAGTGGGATAGAGGAGGTGTACCTGCATGTGCAGACGAACAACGAAGACGCCATCGCTTTCTACAGAATATTTGGGTTTGAGATCACAGACACCATCCACGGCTACTACCGGCGTCTTGATCCGCCTGACTGCTACGTGCTGTCGCGGCGCAGCAAAGCAGCAGCCAGTGCTGTAGGAGGAGCATGACACTTCGAGCTTGCCTTCGTTGAGAAGCGTTGAGAAAATCTGGCTTGGTCAAGCACACATGGACTCCCTCCAATGCATCTTTTCCTTCAGTTTGCGTTGCGGTCCATTTCATTGACAACACATTCACCCTCATTTCCTTCTCCACCTCCGCTTGGTTTTCATGCAAGTTCTGCAAGTCTGACTCTACAGTATTGCAATATCATGTGATGGATGCTTGAAGACATCAATCTATGCAGCACATTGATGTTTGCGAGCATTGATGGCATTCAGAAGGGCCCTGTAGATTGCTGAGCTCCTCTAAGAACTTGGCGTGTCGTGAAAAGGACAACGCCTCAAAGTGACAAATTTCAATAGGTTGCTGGATTGAGCTCGCTGATTGTCATTTTGCTAGTTTTGTGCACTCCCTGCCTCCAAAGTGGAAACGATGTTGCGCTAGTTTTTGACAAGTCTATTTTCTGTTGCCTCATGCCCTTGGGCTGAAGTGGGTGGCCTGCTGGATGAGGATTTAGCGGGTAAGCAGCGTTGGCTGCTCAGCTGTCAGTGGGAAAACTTCCACTCAAGACTTCGCCCAAGAACTGTAGCTTAAAGTGAATAACAGCCGAGTTAACATAAAAAATTAAGTGGTGTGAAACCCCTCCCTCCCTGGTAACAAGCCTCACAGTTGTGAGAGCCCAGGTCTTAGGCTCTCACCTCTGTGAGTCTTGTTGCTCCGTCTGCCAGCTAATCTAGAAAATGCACTATTCTCTGGCCTGTGCGAAGTTCTCAAAGCCCCGGCAGCCCTAAACCTGGGCATCGTCTGTTTTTCCCGAAAATTGGACCACATTAAGATGTGAACGCTGCAAACGCATGTGTGCAGTTTGAATAAGCTGGAAAATTCACGCATGGGAGTACTCGCTCCCTGAACCTACGCAAACTCTATCCTGCTAAGAACAACCGTCCATGACTGTTAGTGACATGAGCGTCGGTGGCTGCTATCGATGGAGTTGGCCGCGCACTGCTACCAAGTGGGAGACTCCACACAAGGAGGTGAAAGCCACGCCTCTCAAAACGGTGCGACGTCCTCTCCATTGCTCACACCCGCCGCCGTCAACATCCGATGAGTCGTCTGCACGAGTATGTACTGTGGGTTTTTTCGCATCCCTCATTGTGCTTTGGTGTCCTCCCGGCTTGTGTACATCCGCGTGCAAATGAAAAACGGCGAGACTCGACGCTGCTGGAGTGTCATCCGGTGGAGCCGACGCACGCTGAGGCCTACACGCAGTACGCTGGAGCCTCCTCCCTGCGGCAATGTGCTCAGCTCCATTGGCAGGCCTCCTCGGCAGTCGGGCCACTAGCGGTCACTGCCACCGCAGATGGTGTGTGCATGCATCCAGCGATGGATCTGACTTTGCTATTGTGTACGCAGAGTCATGCTCTGTCTAGGGTCCATGTCTCATGTTGTGTGGCACTGCTTGTCATCATGGACCATCGTAGGCACTACCTGGGTTCGGACAGCCATAACTCTTCGCTCCTATTTTTCTAGTTGTTTCTGACCAGACGACTGCGTTCGCAGAGTTGGTATTATGGTATGGTCCAATTTTGAGGCCAAACGGACGACGTCCGGGTTTTGGGTTGCCGGCCGTCTGGCAGGGCTCACCGAGAAAACCCTGCCTGCCAGAAAATAGGTAAAGGCCTAATTTCTGATTGGCCGGTTAGCTCAGTAACAAGTTCTACAGAGCTAGGGGGGAGCTAGAACTTGGAGGGGTCTCCCATTGTTGTTCATTCTTCACTCCTAATCAATCACTTTCAGTTTTAGCTGCTTTCTGGCACTAACACTGGCGCGCGCGTTTCTGAGTAACAAACCCAAAAGCATCCAGACTTAAGACCCTAGAGCGGCAGACTCAGGGGGCAGCAGACTAAGCAACGAGCGTGGAAGCCCGCACGCTGCATCAACAACGCTCCCGCCCCAACCTGTTGTACACCAGCCAAGAGGACACAGTAGAGATTAGTTGGACAATGCACGTGCAAATCACAACACTCCCCCGTGACCCGTGGGCACCAAAGTACATACACATGCAGAGGTCATGCATCCACACTTAGTGCTGTTAAATCGAGATCGAGACTGGTCTCGATCTCGACTTCCTCGGTTTCTTCTCGTTCCGTTGTCTCTTACCGCACTACGCGAGACAATCTCGACTTGACTCGAGCGAGACGAGAACGAGACCAAGACAAGTCATACGTTGCACGAGATCGGAACGAGATTCTCATACCGAAGTAGTGTCCTGCTTTTCTTGTGCGACCCCTGCCACGTGTGCCAAGTAATTTAGAACCAATCGCGCAATCAATGGATGTGTTTGCACAAAACGCGAGCAGACGCATTGCTGGGGAGCGGTCGACGAGGGTAAACAAGAATAGCCACTGCTAAATTAACGTAAATATGTTTTCGTGAAGAAATGAATGAACTTGCGAAAATTTCTCACTCTTCAGCTCGTTAACATTTTGAACATCGCCGACAATAGACAAAAAAAACCTCTTCGATCATTTTTTTTATGTCCACGTAAGCTCGCGTCACGTACCGAACACAGCTGGCTAGTCGTGAAGATTCTTCGTGTCCATTGGTCTTAAGTCGCCAGGCGAGGTGGAAAAGTGAGTGAGGTGTAATCTTTACAATCTAGTGTTTGAATGCTAATTGGATGATTTGCTTAGCAACCAATGTACAGTGCAGCTGAAACATTGTTTCCAATCAGAGTGGAGTCGCCGCGAAGTATTTTCGCGGTGACTTCACATCTGGTAGCTTGCTTTGTCATTTCGCTCGTCACTTGCAAACCAAACGATTTGAGATTTTCTCGGATGAGAGCGAGACCGAGAGGAGACCAAGACAAGGAAAATGAAAATCAGTACGAGCACAAGATTTTCGCGTCCTCTGTACCCAGGATGAGACATCTCGTACCGAAGTGCAAAAAAATGAGTTCTAGATTGAGAATCTCGATCTCGATCTCGATTTAACAGGCCAATCCACAATACGCATCATAAATCATGCTCCCTGATACTCTCATGCCCCCACAGTTTCACAAAGCCACAAACGTGTGATGATGAGGACATGAAAGGTTGAGGCAAACGGGGAACAAGATGAGGGGAGGAAACTCACAAATGCATGACTGTGCACTCACGGATGTAGAATAACTAGACTAACAGCTTCATTGAACGATGTGCGCTTGATCGCCTTGGTAAAGAAGTCATTCAGATGTCATAGAGTTGCGACCCACACATGTGGATGCTGCCATCATGTAACAAAATGTGCGCATCGTGATCTTCCACATTCATGTGCTTTGTGCATGTGTGATTAATGCCATTGTTGTCTGTCATGGCCATGACACTCTCATTGTCACACTGTTGCGTGATGGGTGATGCAAGCTGACAAGACTCACATAGTAGACAACGGAACCACACACTCTTGCATGCACTGGCGCCCAATTCTACGCACTCTGCCTCTGTAGTGCTACATGCCTTGCACCCCTGCTTCCCACTTTGCCTTGAGACAGTCATGTCGCTGATGAGAAGTATGCACCCGGTGCAACTCTTGCCGTCGAGGCTCCCAGCCCGGTCATTGTTGGTGTAGCCCTCGACGACTACAAACGTCTTCCAACGGAATGCCAGTCCACGACAGGGTGAAGAAAATGCACCGCACCACATAAAAGGCTGCATCTAGGTTCAATTGGTGTGGGGACTGGGAGAACAGTGCCAGCACATTCACGGTAAATGCAGTGTGCGGCCGCGTGGTGGTGGTGAGGAACAGGAGCGATCCAATGACACGAAGAAAAGTATACACATCCACACCCACACCAAGTGTGACGGCATCAGAAGCCTTCAATTCAACTGTCTGGGGTCGGGTGTGGAGGCATTGGGTACAGGGGGCAAGAGGTGTGCAAAGTGCTCGGCTAATGACTGCATGTAGGCTGCCTGATGTATACGCAGAACGCCATGGCCACTGTCTCACTCAATCTCCATTCCCATAAATGCTTATGCAGGCCCAAGGCCTTTCATCTTATAAGTGAACTATAGTAGACCCTTCAATCATTGGAAAATAGCGAGGCCAAACGACAAGATGAGCAAATCATCCACATGACACATAATGACTATGGTGGTCTCAACTAGGGTGAAGAAGAGGAGTGCATCGGCAATTCTACGCACCAGGCCACCTAAGAAGAGGGTACGACTCATCCCTGTGTTCCAGTACCTAGGTGACGGTTTCAGGCCATAGAGGACCTCTCACAATCGCCGAACATGGCTTGTACCATTTTCAAAGCCATGGGGCTCGACCATGTAGGACTCCTCACCATTGAGGGTGTCATGCAAAAAGGCATTCCTCGAGTCCATCTGGTGGAGCTCCCATCCATGCTTTTTGACCATGCTAAAGAGCACACGACTGGCGGTGAAGCGATCAACAGCTGCAAAGACCTGGTCAAAGACCAACTTGGTACCTGTGCAACGCCCTTGGCTGTGAGCCGGACTTTGTACTTGACGAGCGTGCCGTCTGGTTTCCTCTTACAAAGAAAAACCCACGTGGCCCCAATTGCTTTGTGGCTTGGGGGCAAGTCGACCAGCTCGTACACAACATGTTCATCGGTGCTAGCCAGCTGCTCCTTCTAAGCAGCATCCTACTTGGCAGCGTCAGGGGCAGCCCTGGCTTCATGGAGGCTCTATGAGTCAGCTGCCTGCAAAGATAGCCTGGCTGTCAACAGACAAGCAGTAACAAGGTGAAGTGGAGCACAAGATAATGAAACAGAGATAACATGTCAATGCTCCTATGAAAACAGGGAATAACCCAATATGGATCCAGGAAGACGGTCCACTGTGACGAAGGCAAGGGAAGTCAAACCCAATGCCTTTGTCCTTGGATCCCCACTCGTCACAATGTTAGATGGGGACGTGGGACGGAGGGTAGTGGCAGGGGACGGCCGCGCGATGGATGGACGCATGCCTAGTGGAGGTGCAGGGTTGCATGGATGAAAACAATCACAAGGAGTGCGTGAGTTAGTCACATCAACACTGGACAAGTGGACACGTTGGGCTCAAGAAGGCAATGAAATGACAGGTCGCTCCACTGGAGTGACCGGCTCAGGAGTCAGAGAACTCTTCGACTGGTCGTCAGATTCAGCAACTAGAGTAACGGACTCTGTCGCCTGGGCGGCAGAGTCACCGGCCAAAATAGTGGACTCAGTGGCTTGGCTGACAGATTCAATGGCCAAAGAGGTGGACTCGGATATGTGGTCGGCAGCCAAAAGAATAGACTCAGATGAGGAAACTGGTACAGTGGGGGTGTCCAGAGTGTGTAGACGCGTTGGCAACGTGGTGGAACCATGGACTCTACACTATGATGGACAGAGACCAATATCACACACTCGTGCAAAATCTTGCCCATTCCATCGTGGCGACAGGCCGAGAGGGGTCCCTGCACAGAAAAAAAGGGATATCGCATGGGTAAATCTCCTCAAAGGAAAATGTGTTACGTGAGTATATGATGCAGTACCCAACAGGGTCCTAGAATCCCCAATGCTTCAACTGATAAGACACCCCAAGAAAGGTCCATAGACGACCATAGGGAGCCAGTTTTCCGACCCGCTCTTCCTTTGGGAGTCAGACGCTGGCAACAAAACCTCAAACTCGTGCGAGACGAAGAAAACCGCACTTTCCACACCAATAATGCTATGGTGTGATGGGATGGGACAAGAGACCGTGAAGAAATTTACTCCAAACTCAGGTAATGTACAATATGGCCTCAAAGAAGAAGCCCTTGGAGAGACCTGACTCAATGCGCATAGTGCAGAATGCATCAACCATGGTATGGTTCTGGTATTAAGAAACTCCGTTATGCTCCGGACTGTAGAGTGCATAGGTCTCATGTCTAACACATGGGCTCCTTAGAAAAGCATCTGCCTCCCCCATGGACTCAAAACCCCTGTAAGAACAGAAGTGGACAAGGGGACGACCACGCTCTCGCTGTGCAGAGAGGAACCAATCACTAATTGTAGTCATTGCGTAACTCTTCTACTGGAGGTAGAGCTGTTGTTGTGTATGTGCAGTACACTGCTTACAGTGACCCCTCGGCTCAAGTCCATTCACGTGCAGATCCCTAAAATGGCAACGGTGGCAGGAGACCGGTGGCCGGACGGGCGCCCACAAGATTCTCGTATCATTTAGATTCGTGCTGTGGGACAGCACATAGCCGTGCAGCCTATCAGGACGTAGATCTCCTTGATGCGGCCGTTCTCGTTCAGACAGCTCGTCGTTCTGACGTGTCTACAGGGAGTTAAGTCCAAAACTGTGTTTTTGCCACTGTTTTGTCCTACTAGAAAATGTGCGCCGTTGTGCGCCGCATGTGTGAGCACCCACTAAGTCAGAGACTCTATTTAGGTTGTCTAGGCCTTAGTTGTTAACTCTCTCTACACATTGCTTGCACTTAGACGCGTTGATGCATCGTGCTAGTCAGACCCTTGCAGTTCATTTTTGCCCCTCTGCCTAGCACATGCTTGCATGCATTCCGTCATGGTATCAAGGCGGCGAGCCAGTGCTCGCACAGCTGCATAGCAGAGGCGTAGTAACCGCAGTAGTAGTGAGCGACCGCAGCCGTTGCCTTGAGTAGCAGCAGTAGCAGCGCCCACTGTCTCGGCGAGAGGTCCTGGGAGGATCCACCACAACTCTGACCGTTTTCTCAAACAACTCCGCGACAGTTCTGTGGCTGTTCCGCGACAGCACAAGCCGCTCCGCGGAAGATTCGTAGTGTCCCGCGGTGACGGTGGCGCGGCAGATTCGCGGTGTTCCGCGGATCCGCGGCGTTCTGCCGCGGCAGCTCTGTGGCGGTTCTGGAACACGCCGGCGGTACTCCACCGTGCTTCGCGGTCGCGAGTCCGCGGCAGTTCCGTAGAAGTTCCGCCGTCGCCAGTTGCGGTAGCTCCGCGGTGGTTGCAAAATGCACTGATGGTGCCGTGGATCTATGCGGCGTTCCGAAGTGCGTCACCACGCGGTGACGGTGCCGCGGCAGATCCGCGGTGTTCCACGGATCCGCGGTGTTCCGCCGCGGCAGCTTCGAGGCGGTTCTGGAACACGCTGGCGGTGCTCCACGGTGCTCCGCGGTCACGAGTCCGCGGCAGTTCTGCGGTAGTTCCGCGGTCGCCAGTCGCAGCAGCTCCACGGTGGCTGCGGAACGCACTGACGGAGGTTGAAGCTTCGCTCCGCGGCAGTTTGCGGCAGTCCGCGACAGTTCACGGCACCCCACCGTGTTCCGCTTTGGCGCGACCGCGGTGGCTGTTCCGCGGCAAGTCCAAGGTGTTCCATGGCAGGCCACGGAAATACCACCGGCAGCACCGACGGCAATGTCCTCTTAAGAAAATAAACCGGCCGTCATGCCGAAACTCATACCCACCAGCGCCGCCATCGACGCAGCTGCCGAGGGCAGCTCCATCAGCGGCCACCGCCATCGTCACCACAGCGGCAGCAGCAGTAGCAGCAGCAACAACAACAACAACAGCAGCAGCCACAGCAGCAGCAGCGGCCGTCCAGTCCGACGACCTTGGCGCGCCAGGTGCGCGCGTTGGCTTACCAGCAGGCGGAGAGCCGCCATACTTTGACGAGGCAGGTTGCTGAGCTACATGACCTGATCAGGGGCTTACTGCCCAAGCAGGAGCAGTCCCACCAGCAGCAGCGGCAGCAGCATCAGTCCGCAGACCCGAGCGAGGACCACCTCGCTCATGACGGCAATGCTGATGAGGTCATGAAGACCCTCTCCGAATCTGACGAGGAAGGTGAGGAGGAGCTGCTGCGAGCACGCCTCCGCCGCCTGGAGGCATGCTCGCAGCACGTGAGGCAAACGTCACCCTGCAAGGCACGAGCTCCAGCGCCGACGCCGGCCTAAGCTTATCTCTCCGCCCTCTGAGCTTTGAGGAGCTGGCTCTGCGGGCACGCCTGGGCAAGGGGGTTGCATCCTCTATGCCCGGTCCTGCTGTGGCTTCCGTCGTCGCTCTGCCGACGGTCAAGCCACCCAAGTAGTTTGAGTCAGATCCGCCCGCCTTCCGGACTCGGAACGACTACAAGTCCTGGGAACCTCGTTTTCGCATGTGGGCCATGAGCAAGGAAGTCCTCGCCTACTACCTCATCCCTAACCAGGCATCTGACCCCGCCCAGACAGAGATGGCGGTCTACGTCGCCTCCGGCCTGATGAAGGCCGCCCCGGACTTCACCAAGGACTTCAGTGGTTTCCTCCGCCACCCATTGACCGGCACGGGAGCTGACCCTTGCGCAGTGTGGGCACTGGCTGTCACACTTTTTGAGGGAGCCACCTTGGCCCTGACATCCCTGCGCCTCGCCGACTTCAACTCCCTCTGCCAGACTGCTCAGGAGTCCGCAGCTAACTACTTGCGCCGGGCGATCCAGTTGCACGAGGAGCTGGGAGACGATGCCCCTACGCAGTATTCCGCCCTTCAGATCATCCTCTACAACATCCACCCCGACTACGCGAGCATCTTCAGCAACTTCGACCAGACCCTACTGCGCGACATGGGGAGCGACGGGACCCTGCTACGTTGGGCCACCATCCACTTCCTAGAGGTCGCCGGCATGGACGCAGCAAACCGCGCTCATCATAGCACCGCTTTAGCTACAGTTGTCGCCGTGTCCCCCCCCCCCC
>SZWC01011100.1:11405-21451 GCA_023375785.1 Penium margaritaceum | reverse complement strand
ATTATTTATGCATTTCTTTAGAAAGAACGGTGGAAACTTCCTGACCGTAATTCCTGTCGAGATGCTCGATGGGATTCGATTTCCATTACTTGCTTCACGCGTTTGCGTCAAACTTGACGCGACCTCTTGGTCTCGGTCGCGGAACAGTGTCCATGGACTGTCACAATCAAGTAATGATAACGATAGTTCATTCTTGACGGTAAGATTTAGGTTCTGTTTGAAATTTTCACTGTGTTACAGTAACGCTTCTGGACGGGATTTTTCGCTTCTTACCCCTGGTCACAACCAACTGTCGCAGGCGGGGGGGGTGTTGTGCTTTGTGCCGTTTCTGTACAGTTTACTGTGACCACTCGACCGTGTCCATACTCGTGCAGATCCCTGAGGCAGGCGGCCCTGGTGACACCGGCGCGACGACAGGCGGCGGACTACCCGCTTGGAGCTGACCGATCACTGTTCCAGAGCCCCAGATGCCACCGGGACTCTTTGCTGTGTCTTATACGTCTTGCAGGCGTCTTTCGGCGGACTGGCCATGAGGCCTATTTGCATGTTTTTGCATTGTATGCTCACTGTCNGGGGGGGGGGGGGGGGGGGGGTGTTGTGCTTTGTGCCGTTTCTGTACAGTTTACTGTGACCACTCGGCCGTGTCCATACTCGTGCAGATCCCTGAGACAGGCGGCCCTGGTGACACCGGCGCGACGACAGGCGGCGGACTACCCGCTTGGAGCTGACCGATCACTGTTCCAGAGCCCCAGATGCCACCGGGACTCTGCTGTGTCTTATACGTCTTGCAGGCGTCTTTCGACGGACTGGCCATGAGGCCTATTTGCATGTTTTTGCATTGTATGCTCACTGTCAGTCGATGGATGCATGCATGTGACCAGTCATAGCGTCCGTCTTTTGATTCTGCACATCTAGGTTCAGACGGCGTAGCATTCTTACATGTGTGCGCAGAGTTACGGCCAAAACAGTGGTTTTGGGCCGGTTTTAGGACAGCTCTTGGACTGCAGCGTGCGACACCCGCCGTGCGCCGCGGCAGGTATTTATGCCTTGGACCTGTCATTTGTCATTTCTCTCTGCATATGCTATATTGAAGCATTCTGACACTGTGTCTTGTGTCCCCTAGCCAAACCCTTGCCGTTGCGTGTACGACCTGTGACCGTCGTCACCGTCTGATCAGGCACAAACGCCTGGTCAGCGGCTGTGTTGCTAGGAAGCTTCTACACACTTTCTCATGGTATCAGAGCAGTGAGACAGTTCTCACTGAGCTGTGCAGCAGAGACGCAACAGAGCAGCAGCAGTGAGAGTCACCGCTGCAGCAGAGTTTCTGGGGTCTGTTGGAGACGGCCGGTCGCCGTCAACGCACTTCACCCACCACGTGAGATCGCAGCTGCACAGGCAACAGCAGCGGCGTTGCCGCCACGCAGAGGTGTGTGACGGCTGCAGTGCGTGCAGCCGCCCTCCCACAGTCGCAGCAGCAGAGCAGCAGCAGCAGAGGCGGCGGCAGCAGCAGCGCAGCAGCAGCGCTCGCAGTAGCAGCGTGGCAGCAGCGGCTACAGCAGCAGCGCAGCAGCAGCGTCGGCAGCAGCACCACAGCAGCGGCAGCGGCGGCAGCGGCACAGCAGCAGCGGCGGCAGTCGCGGCGGCAGCAGCAGCGTAGCAACGGCAGCAGCAGCGCAGCAGCGGCAGCAGCAGCAGGCGGCAGCCAGCAGCAGCTGCAGCGTGCAGCAGCAGCCGCAGCGCACAGCAGCAGCAGCAGCCGAGCAGCCACTGCTGCCACCGCTGCACACGCAGCGATGCAGATACTGCTGCAGCTGACAGCACAGCTGCAGCAGCAGCTGGGCGGAAGCTGCTACGCAGCTTCCGCAGAGCTGCCGCGCGCCGCCGCGAAGCGGCTCCACACGCGCGCAGAACTGCCCAGCTGCAGCAGCAGCTAGGCGGACGAGCTGACGTCAGTATTGTTGACTGCTGACGTCATCAGGTCGTGCTGACGTCAGCAACCACTTGCTGACATCAGCATTACACTTAGCCAAATTTTCACCCGGAAAGTCAAAAGTTGCCAGCGTTTCAAATCCTCGAGAAACGCAGACGGTTTTGAAATCCAACAAACTTGACCTGTTGTCCCGTAGTGAGCGGCGACATGAGTTCGCCCGACGAGGAGGACAAGGGACCACATGATCCCTCCTCCTCTTCTTCAGGGGTGTTGAGCCCTCGCTCACAGGCCATTGCGGACCTGCGCAGCCAGCAGGAGGAGATGCATCGTCTGTAGCGAGAGCAGACTGACGCGATCCGCACGCTGACTGAGCTTCTCCGTGCTCGGTCCACGGCTCCTTCGCGGATTTCTGAGGGAGCTGCCGGCGTTACGGCCTCCACCCAGCACTCGGCCCAGGTGCCCGTGACAGGTGCTCCGCCTGCTTCACCTCCTGGTGTGGTTTCTCCACCACCTGCGGACCTCCTTGATGACAAGCCCTTCATGCCAGGCTTCAAGGATGACTCCCAAGAGCGGGAGATTCGTCTTCTACAAGAGCGCCTCCGTCAGCTGCAGACGGGTACCCGACCTCCACCCGTGTCCCCGATACGATCGTCACCTGACTTCCCCGGTGATCACCCCCTTCCAGGAGTCTTCCCCGTCTCTCGCCCTTCTCAGCCTGTGGCTGCTCTCCCCACGGAGCGGCAGCCAATGGACTTTGAGGCACCACCTCCACGGTACATCAGCGAGGATGGATTCGACTGCTGGGAGATCCTGTTTCAGGTGTGGGCCACTTCCGAGGGAGTGTGGCATTACTACCACAGCCCATACCAGTCTACAAATCTAGCATAGGTGCAGACAGCAGCCCGGGCCATGCGAGGACTTCTCTATGCCATGCCACGCGAGATTGTCGTCGACTTCCGCCCCTTCCTTGGCGAGGCTGGCACAGGCACCGGAGCTGATCCTCGTGGAGGCTGGGATCAGGCGTTGTCCCTACTGGCCGCAGAGACGCACGCCACGCGTGCGTCACACATTCGTGCTTTCCACTCGCTCCGTCAGGGACCAGCGGAGCCTGCGGCAGATTACTGGCGACGCGCCATGCGTATTTACACGCGTCTGGGGACCTCAGGGGGCACGCAACTGTGGGCACTTCGGATGATCATGCTCGGAGTTCATCTGGAGTACACCGACATCTTCACACGGTACAACGACGCTGCTCTCGAGCCTTTCTCAGCCACTCTGCAGCTACTCCCTTGGACGCATCAGCTGTTCCTCCAGGTGACATCGGCCCGCGAGGCAACAGTAGCGCATCAGGAGACTTCCCTCGTTGCAACAGTCCTCGCCTCACCACCATCTTCCCTCCTGCAGTCACCCTCATCCACCTCCATCACGACCTCATCTTCCTCCTCTTCGACCCCGTCTACACCCACGCAGACGCAGGGTATTGCAGCAGCTGCCTAGGGGAAGAAGAAGAATATGAAGCGTGGATTGGATCAGCAGCAGCCGTCATCCGGTGGTAGCAGTGGCCGTTCCCTGCACTGCTACAACTGTGGAGGTGCCCATCGCTACACCGACTGCCAACAACCGCTTGACTGGGAGCACATCACTCGTGGACTTCAGGCTGCCCATGCTGCTCGCACCGCGTCCGGCACGTCGCCCGTATACTCCTGTGGACGCGCGGCGACCACGACTGCAGCTGTTCCTGCGTCCTCACCAGCGAGCAGCAATGATCCCGACCCACGTGATGGCACCATCGCCGAGCTTCGTCATCTTCAGGCGCTTCGCTTTCAGGGAGGTGCGAGTGTGTTGTCATCGTCGAGTGGGTTACAGACTGCTTGTTCGTCCGTCCTCGTGACTCGTGATGACGCGTGTGGGGGAGCACGGTCCGCACGTGATGATGTTGGGCCTGACTGCACTGACTGGATTCATGAGTCTCACCTTCGTGATGTACATCGTTCACTGACAACTCAACGTCCCTCTGATGCCGAGTGTTCCATGGCCCGTTGTACAGTGACGTCCACCAGTCGTGACTCCGGTGGCACTTGGATCATCGATTCCGGTGCCACCCATCACATGACGTGTCGTCGTAGTGACTTTGTGGTACTTGGTCCTGTCACGACTGTCCGTTCTGTTCGTACAGGCTCTGGTCAGTCCTTACCGGTCCACGGCGTTGNTGGGCCTGACTGCACTGACTGGATTCATGAGTCTCACCTTCGTGATGTACATCGTTCACTGACAACTCAACGTCCCTCTGATGCCGAGTGTTCCATGGCCCGTTGTACAGTGACGTCCACCAGTCGTGACTCCGGTGGCACTTGGATCATCGATTCCGGTGCCACCCATCACATGACGTGTCGTCGTAGTGACTTTGTGGTACTTGGTCCTGTCACGACTGTCCGTTCTGTTCGTACAGGCTCTGGTCAGTCCTTACCGGTCCACGGCTTTGGGGTTGTATGCTTTGATGGTCCGTCTGGCCCCCTGTATCTCTCTCACGTGCTATTTGTGCCTGATCTTGAGCTCAGTCTGCTGTCTGTGCGTGCCTGCACTCTGATGGGTCTCTCCGTTGAGCATACCACTGATTCAGTGACTGTGACTGCTCTTGATACCCGTAGCATTGTCCTACGTGCTTCAGTCGTAGATGATTTGTACCGCATTTCTCGGCCCTCCTCCCCTTGCTCTCCCTCCTCCTCTGGTCGCGTTTTTGTCATTGGTGTTCTATCCCAGGAACACCAGCGGTTGCTTCACCGACGTCTGTGTCACGTGGGCTTCGACACTGTGTCGAAGCTCATCCGGACACAGCCCACTCTTGGTCTTGACGTGGTTTCTTTCGAGAAGCCACCCAAGACCGACTATCTTTTTTGCGCTCAGGGAAAGATGCACCGGTGCACTTACCCTGACTCGCATTCCCGAGCGCTGAGGCCTCTCGAGTTGGTTCACTTGGACCTGCTCGGTCCTCTCCCGGTCGAGTCCCTGTCTGACAGGGACCTGTATATTCTGACGCTGACTGATGAATTCACCCGGATGCGGTGGGTCTACAGTATGCGTCAGAAGAGCGACGCCGCTCTTGCGGTTCGGCTCTAGCTCGTGATGGCTGAGCGCCAGTCTCGCCACACGCTACATACCTTTTGCTCGGATCGCGGCGGCGACTTCCTCGGTGAGATGGACTCCTTCTTTGCTGAGCACGGCATTTTTCACCAGGTCTCCGCCCCTGCTACCCCACAGCAGAACAGTGTATCTGAGCGCTGGAACCGCACCATGGAGGATGCGGTCCGCGCCATGCGGTCTGAGTGCGGTCTCCCAGAGTCCTTCGCCTTCGAGGGCTGCGCCTACATGACTTGGGTCTGGAACCGCCTTCCGCATGGTTCGCTTTCGGATCATGTTACACCGTACGAGCTCTGGTTTGGCCACCGTGCTGATCTTTGTCTCGCTCGCGTCTGGGGTTCCCTTGCCTCCGTGTGGTACACCAAGGACCAGCAGGGGTCCAAGGTCTCCCCTCGGGGTCGCTTGTGTGCCTTCATTGGCATCTCCCCGAGGTCGAAGGCCTGGCGCTTTTGGGACCCCACCCGCCGTCGCGTCATTGAGTCCCGTGACGCGCTGTTTTTTTAGTCACTCACATATCGTGATCTGACTTCGATCACAACCCTCTCTACAGCCCATGTCCCTTCCTGTGAGGGTCCTCGGCGGATGGGGAAGACTTCTCCGCCAGCGACCATTCCTCGTCAGGCTCAGTCCCCTCGGTCTCCAGCACTTGATGATCCGGCTATCATAGCCGTTGGTCCAGAGATCCCGCCCGTTCAGCCTGTTTCACACCCCATAGGTACCGCTGCTCTCACGCCACCTCCTGCATCACCACATGTGTCTACTGGCACCCCTGCCCCGGCGTCTGACCCAGTCCAGTCCACTCCTGTCCCTACGTCGGCTGACACTCCTGTCTCAATGTCCGGGCCAGCCTTGCCCGCTGTCACCTCCAGCCCTGTGTCCCCCACACACGCATCTCCTCGCACGGCATCTCCGGCAACCTCGTCTCAGCCCTCACCAGCTGTGGTGGTACCCGTTCCTGAGCCTGAGGTGTGTCCCTCGACCTCCGGTTACTGCCGTGAGCCCGGTGGTCGCCTTCGACCACTGGATTCAGGAGCTCAGCGAGCGTCGGGTCCAGGACCCAGGCGTTCCTCTCACAACATCGCGAGCGGTGATCCACGCACAAAGGCCTTAGGCCTGAGTGTCCACACTGAGCTTTCAGAGGTACACCCAGCGTGCCCCATCGGGCACGTCCTGGTCACTCACAAGTTCCATATCGCCTGTGACGCAGCAGCTGATCTCGTGGCTGTCAGGCCTGACACTGAGGCGTGTGCACTTGCCACGCAGTGTTCCCCTCTATGGCGCCTGCCCCGGGCACATTGAGGGAGGCTTTCTCATTGCAGGATGCTGATGCCTGGCGAGCTGCTTGCGAGGATGAGTTTCGCGCTATCCGAGAGCACAGAGTCTACGAGCTGGTTGACCTTCCCCCCGGGGAGGAAGGCGATTCAGGTCAAGTGGGTCTTTTGCAAGAAAGTGAAGCCGGATGGCTCACTGGAACGATACAAGGCCCGCTTCGTTGTCAAGGGGTTCTCTCAGATTGAGGGAGTTGATTACACTTATACATTTGCCCCTGTCGGCCGCATGACCTCAGCTCGAGCTCTGTTCGGTGTAGTGGCTCAACATGATTGGGAACTACACCAGATGGATGTGAACAACGCATTCCTCCATGGCTCTTTGGATGAGGAGATCTACGTGGCTCAGCCACCAGGCTTTGAGGACGGTGACAAGGTCTGGCGCTTGCGCAAGTCCTTGTACGGCCTCAAGCAGTCTCCACGGTGTTGGAACCGGGAAAACACTGGCACCTTGACTCACGCAGGGTACGTACAGAGCGAGGCAGACCCCTCGCTCTTCATCCTACCGACACCCGAGCGGTTCACCGCCATCCTGGTCTATGTTGATGACCTTCTCATTGCGTCTCCGTCCCTGGAGGTCGTGAAGGAGGCCAAGGCTGTCCTGCAGATTGCCTACAGGATGAAGGACCTCGGTCCTGCATCGGTTTTTCTTGGTATGGAGATCGTGCGAGATCGCAGACATCGGACATTGTTGCTGCATCAGGCCCGATATGCACGAGTCGTGGGGGAGCGCTTTAGCGATCTCCTTGGTGCAGTGCCCACCGCTTCCACACCCCTCACACCTGATGGGCAGGATGCCCTGAAGGTGGATGACCCTACACAGCTGGGGGAGACACTGGACGTGACCTTGTACCTCCGTCTTATCGGATCTCTGATGTACCTGGCAACTACCACGTGTCCCGACATCGCATTCGCCGTCAACCTCCTCGCTCAGTTCTCGTAGGCTCCACGTGCAAGAGCTCTTCACGCGGCTGTGCGAGTGGTACGGTACGTGGTCTCCACACCGTATCTCGGACTCTGCTTTCGTCGGCAGTGTTTGGTGGTCCTTGACGGCTACACTGACAGCGACTGGGCTTGGAGCCGTGATGGGCGCAGTCGCACTGGCTACGTTCTTCTGCTCGGTGGTACCGCTTTGTCTTGGCAAAGCGGGAAGCAGGGCTGTATTGCACGTAGCTCGTCGGAGGCAGAGTATGTGGCTTTGGGCGCACGAGCTACAGAGACAGTTTGGCTGCAGCGCTTGTTTCTTTAGCTTGGGCAGTCAGTACCCGCCATTGTGCTGCATTGCGACAACCAGAGTGCTCTCGCCATTGCGGAGAACTCTGGTGTTTTTCATGCTCGCACAAAGCACATTGCGGTTGAGCATCACTTCGTTCGTGATCTGGTGGAGCGACGCGTGATCTCCATNATCGGCGTGCAGATGACTGACGGCGAGACTCGACGCTGATGGAGTGTCGTCCGGTGGAGCCGACGCACGCTGAGGTCTTCTCGCAGTTCGCTGGAGCCTCCTCTCTCCGGCGACGCGCTCAGCTCCATCGGCAGGCCTCCTCGGCGGTCGTGCTGCCGGCGGTCATTGACACCGCAGTTGCCGCTTGCATGCGTCCAGCGCGTCCCATCGCGTCTGCATCATCATACACTGCCTAGGGTCCCAGTTGCATGTTGCATGGCCCTGTTTGGCAGTATAAACCATTGTGCGCACCATCTGGTTTTAGGCTGCTATAACTCCTCGCTACTATTTTTCTAGCAGATTCTGACCGCATGGCTGCGTTCACAGCGTCGGTATTATGGTATGGTCCAGTTTTCAGGCAAAACGGACGACGGCCGGGTTTTGGGCTGTCGGCTGCCTGGCTGGCCTCACCGAGAAAACCTGCCAGCTTGAACTGAGCTATTTTCTGATTGGCTGATGAACTGAGTAACAAGCTCTACAGAGCTGGGGGGGGCCTAGAACTTGGAGGGGTCTCCCATTGTTGTTCATTCTTCATTCCTAATCAGTCATTATCAGTTTTCNCGACAACCAGAGTGCTCTCGCCATTGCGGAGAACTCTGGTGTTTTTCATGCTCGCACAAAGCACATTGCGGTTGAGCATCACTTCGTTCGTGATCTGGTGGAGCGACGCGTGATCTCCATCATGTGGGTTGGCACTGACTTGCAGCGTGCTGATTTCTTGACGAAGGCACTTGCTCGCGGAAAGTTCCTGGTGGCCATTCGTTCTGTTGGGCTTCGCCCCATGCGTGATAGTGGTTGAGTGTGGGATGTGCGCCTGTGTCTCATCTATCTGTGTCACCCACTATGTGGCTGTACCAGTGCTGCACGCGTATGGACATGCGTACCATCGGGTCATGGGGGAGTGTTGTGCTTTGTGCCGTTTCTGTACAGTTTACTGTGACCACTCGGCCGTGTCCATACTCGTGCAGATCCCTGAGGCAGGCGGTCCTGGTGACACCGGCGCGACGACAGGCGGCGGACTACCCGCTTGGAGCTGACCGATCATTGTTCCAGAGCCCCAGATGCCACCGGGACTCTGTTGTGTCTTATACGTCTTGCAGGCGTCTTTCGGCGGACTGGCCATGAGGCCTATTTGCATGTTTTTGCATTGTATGCTCACTGTCAGTCGATGGATGCATGCATGTGACCAGTCGTAGCGTCCGTGTTTTGATTCTGCACATCTAGGTTCAGACGGCGTAGCATTCTGACATGTGTGCGCAGAGTTACGGCCAAAACAGTGGTTTTGGGCCGGTTTTAGGNCGCCGTGCGCCACGGCAGGTACTTATGCCTTGGACCTGTCATTTGTCATTTCTCTCTGCATATGCTATATTGAAGCATTCTGACACTGTGTCTTGTGTCCCCTAGCCAAACCCTTGCCGTTGCGTGTACGACCTGTGACCGTTGTCACCGTCTGATCAGGCACTGACGCCTGGTCAACGGCTGTGTTGCTAGGAAGCTTCTACGCACTTTCTCAGAGGGGGGGGGAACCTCAGCACAAAGAGTCGCCTGCGGATTCAACCCAAGCCCCTAAGTACTTGATAGAAGATTTTAACATCCATAAAATTTTAAATTGCAGTGATAAGATCATTATTCAGGGCTTTAATTGGAAAAAATACGCATATTATGATCGTTCCGAAGACAATTTAAACCAATTTTTGCTTTTCTCTTGTTTGTGAGTTGCCTAAACGGAATAGATGACCCAGATATGGTGCTTTAGTGCAATCATAGATTTTTGGGTGATTTTCGGTGTGAGGGAGGAGTATGGCTGGGTCGAGCACTCCTGCCAAATAACATGGAATGCTGTTGAGGGAATTTCATCCAAGTGAAATTGTAGAGGAAATGTGAAAATTGAACGTATTTCTCACACCTTTACAGAACCATACTTGTTGGGGAAGTGGCTTAGTAGCACTCAACTACATTCATTCATAAACCAAATCATCTCATCATCCAATTATAATCATTCCAACAAAAAAAAGTTGATTTCTACACTTTTTTTCCAACTCAATAAAATTTATCACTCCATTCCAGTACAAGGGCCAATCTTACTTCCTCTTTAATTCTTTACTATTATTTGTCGATTGCTTCGGTGCCCCAATTCCCCATATTCACCTTTGTCCTACGGCATTCATTTGTTCACCATCTACTTTTTGCTTGACGTAACACCAAT
>SZWC01011099.1:0-28386 GCA_023375785.1 Penium margaritaceum | reverse complement strand
CTGCTGCCGCTGCTGCTGCTGCTGCTGCTGCTGCTGCTGCTGCTGCTGCTGCTGCTGCTGCTCCTGCTGCTACTGCTCACACCGCTGCTTTTACTGCTGCTCCTGTAGCGGCGCCGACGCTGCTCGTTATTCTCCTGCTAGCACTTTTTTGTCGTCAACGTCTTCCCCTTTTCCTCGAACTCCTCTTCCACTTCCTCCTTGTTCTTCTCTTCTTCTCCTTCTGCTGCTTCTACTTCTGCTTCTGCTGCTGCTGTTGCTGCTGCTGCTGCTATTGTTGCTGCTGTTACTGCTGTTGCTCCTGGTGTTGCTGCTTCTGTTGCTGCAGCAGGTCTGCCTCCTGGCTGCAGCAGGGCTCCACAACCGTCCGGCCGGGAAGGCCACGCTGCCAACACCGGCAGTGAGGCGCACCACAGGGCGTGACGCGAGACACATTTACGGACGGCGAGTGGAGAGAGGGAGAGGTGGTGAAGGCTGTTGCTTGGAACGTCCAGCCGCCTCGTGCGACGCGCGCAGCGGCCCTGCGCACTTCGCCAAATGGACGGAGTGTTAAACCAAACATTCGCTCGCCGTCAGGGACGTAGTGCACTTCGCGATAACCGGGGGATTGGAGCCGCGAGGAGATGAGCGAACTTCGCATGACGATCGCTCGCCTGAGGTCGACTGGTGAGGAAGCGTCACCGGTAAGGCGTCGCTGCAGGACAGGAATTTCAAATTTCGGCTGATCATATCACCTCCAGCTCGGGTTCGATGACGAAATAGGTGACGTGGTGATTAGATCGATTCGTAAATGACTGAAGATGGCGTGTTCGAAGAGGAAGACTCCTTTTGGCGACCACTGAGAATACACCCATTACGCGCCGCCAAGACCAATGCTTCGCCATGAACACTGCAAATCTACGTCGCATCTGGATCGTGAAGCAAACACTTCGACGGCGATCCAGGACTCAAGTTGCCAAACTCAATTCCAAGGCGGAAACATAAGTGTGGTGTACCGGAGGCGTGCTGCCACCTAAGCGAATGCCAGCGGAAATGTGCACAGAAGGATTCGTCACTACGACACCTTGATGATCTTCTTTTTTTTACACAATGGTCGTGACCGACTGTGAAAGGGTGGCTACCTTAGCACTAGGCACGTCACAGGGTGGAACCCGGCACCCAGCGCATAATACTACGTGGGAGGGCAAGGCGAAGCTTGAACTTATGAATATTAGATGGAACCCATTGGATCATAGGAAATTCTCATAACTTCTGAGGCATCTTCATCTTAAGCTGCTTTCAACTTTCCCCATAATTTCTTTCAGTACGTTCATGTAAAGATGAACACGATTGGCTAGATGTAATTTTGGATGAATGAAAAAGATATAATTTTTGGCAGGATTTTAGCATATATGGGCCCACCTTCCACGCAAAATGAGGTGGAATAAGAAGGCTGGAAATGTGACTATGTTCGCCACAAGAATGGCTACATTTCATGGTGAACATCTTTTCTTGAATATACCCTGTTCCAATCTTTCATTATTTGGTTTTTTCTACGCTGGGAATGATTGCTAGCGAACAGTTTCCTTGTGCATCTACATCGTTATGAAGATCCAAGCCAATGCTTTCATTCTTTTGCTTTAATGGGGTAAATACAAAATTTTGACTTGTACTGTTCTGGGATGTCTTAAACAATAAATATTTAATTTTTTGTGATATGAGCATCAATGGTGGACCTTAAGCAATTGAATGCGCTTGTTTAGAATGGTCAATGATGGTCAACCTTTTGACCGTGCACTTACATACCGTATTGCCGCCTAAATTCGTAACACCTTTTGCAAAGGAATTTTTTTCCGGCTTTTTTCAACTAACCCGGGACGAGTTTTGGGCCGGTCCCAAACTAGGCTGGCTAAAAAACGCCCGCAAAAATTCAAAACGTCCCGTTCATATCCTCACGGGCGCAGGCCAATTTGGTCGCTCGAGTTCGGAAGTCCGAACTCGAGTGATCAAGTCAACGGCACTCGCTTCTCGCCCGTATCGACGGGCGAGCGGCGTTGCCGTCGTGCGCTGACCCCCCCCACATGCGACCCGGGGTGGCTTGGCGAGCCGCGTAGCCCGAGTCACCCTGCCTGGTGACTCGGGCTACGCGCAGCCCACCCTCGTCGACACCGAGGCGCCCAGCCAAGGCCACCTAACACACGCCACCCGCAGTCCAAAAAGGGGCACAATTCCACTGTGCACAACTCCACCGTCTACAACTCGACCGTTCTCAACTCCACCGTTCTCCACCATGACTAACACCCTCACGTGCTACTTTGATAGGGTGTCCCGTGAGGAACGCTTTGCAACCGTGCAACGCGACTTAGAGCGACTCCCTCCAAGACAACCACCCATCAAACGATCCGTCGGCCGACCGAGGAAGACGCCCAAGCACATTGAGGTGCTTGGCGCCACAAGACAGCCCCGTGTCGCACGTGAACGGTCGTCTAGTGACGGCCGTTCCACAAATACCGCCGCTTCTTCCACCCCCGCCGCTTCCGCCAATGTGAAGCGTGGCGGGTATACCAATTGGATTGGTCGCGGACACTTCAACCGCATTCACGAGGCGGTTTTGATGTGCCACATCATTTGCGCCGCCGTGAAGCACCTCCAACGCGTGTGGCGCGGTCCAGGAGGGCATTGTCCTTACGACAAGCTTGCGGCATCCACCATCTACGGGTGGTACGCGCGCGGCTTCAAGACACCACTTCCTCACATCCTCGACGCCGTGCGCAAGGCTCCAAGCGAGCCCATTCTTGACGGGGCTCCCGACGCCGCGTTGCCACCCGGAATGCGTGGACGCCGGGGGTTTCGCGAACGGCATCCCGCGGCGGTGGCGGCCGCCATCGAGGAGTTGACGCGGTTGCACGGCATCGGCGTGCCCATTTGTTCGCTCACCGCTCAATCCGTTGTCCGCGACATTGTGGAGGACTACGCTCCCGAGGAGTTGAGCGAGAATGGCGGCATCATTTCCTTCGACAAGACGTGGGTCCATGAGTTCATGGAGAAGGACCTCGGGTGGTCGTGGCGCACGAGGACGACGACGGCTCAAAAGCTCCCGGTCAATTGGGAGACGCGCGTGCGCGAATTGATGGTGCGCCTCGCCGGCCTCGTAGCGGCATACAAGATGACTCCGGGCTTCGTCGTCAGCGCCGACCACACCGGCGTCATGGTGGTGCCATTACGTGGCAAGACGTGGGCCCCCATAGGGAGCAAGGATGTGGCAATCGTCGGGGCCGACGACAAACGGCAATTCACCGCCGTAGTGGGCTCCGCCATGGACGGCGACATGCTTCCTATGCAAGTAAGCATGCCCCCTTTGTCCCTTGTCGGTTTGCACACATTGCCTCCTTCACCATGACCATTTTCATGAGCCTAATCCGTTGCCCATGGTGTTTGAATGTGCAGGTCATTTTTGCAGGAAGCACCAAGACGGTGCTACTGGTTTGCGATGCGGCCGATGAGGCCAAGGCGGAAGGGTGGCATCTAACGCAAACGCCTAACCATTGGGCGAGCGAGATGACCACCCGGGGTTGGTTTAGGCATGTGCTTAACTCGTGGTACCGGCGTAAGTGCGCCGCGGAAGGCAAGGAGGCCGGGACCGAGGCGTGCATCGTGTTGCTTGACGCGTGGCGGCCCCAATGCATGGAGGCCTTGCGGGATTGGCTCACCGAGACCTTCCCCTACGTCGTTCCCGTCTACATCCCCGCGGGTTGCACCTCTAAGGTGCAACCCGCGGATGTCGGGCTCCAACGTCCGTTCAAGGCATACATCACGGAACGCTTCTCCCAATGGATGACACACAAGTCAAAGGAGAACCCACGCTTCCGCTTCCCCCTCAAGAAAATGAAGGAGAACCTCAGGCAATGGATGCTTGAGTCATGGCGCCGCTTGAAGGACATGCGTGAGACCGTCACGTCAACATGGTCGCGTTGCGGCTATGATGACATTTTCACGCAAGATGTGCAATTCATTGCCTTGCAACAATGCGTAGGTAGGGGACGGTTCCTAGCCGACTCGGAGCTTCCCAACGATGAGGAGCACCTTGGGTTGTAGGCTAGATTGCTCTCTTTTCTTTGGTGTGCAAAGTCAGAGATGACAATCCCCTCCTTTCTCTTTCCTACTCTCACTCCCACACGCCCTTGCCACCCCTACGTGCAATGCACTGCCTCGGCTTCATGGGTGCCATGGCAGGTTCGGGTCTGTTGCTCTCTTGCACTTGTTCCCGTGTGTTTCTGTCGCTTGTCTTCTCCTCTGTCCCGAGACCCTGCCGCGACGACCACCCCCTCCCCCCCCCCCCCCCCCCCCCCCCCCCCCCCCCCCCTCCGCTGACCGATCTGTCGCTCGCATGGGCGACGGACCGGAGCGTCGTGGCGCGACGGTCTCGCGGCAGACCGCGAGAACGACGAGCCACGACCCTAATTTACGGACCGCCTAAATTCGAACACCACCGACCACAATTTTTTCCGGCTTTATTCAACAGAGCTGAAAAAAAAATTGGGCCGGTCCCGAACAGGCCAGAACATAATTATTGGCCGGTCCCGAAAAAAAATAATTATTTAAGTTATGAATTTAGGCGGGAGCAGGGTAGTGTACTACCTTGCCAGGAGATAAATGTGTCCCTTTGATCTATGGGTTGGAATTCTTCGTGTTTTCAATAGACTCATCAATTAAAGGAATGTGAAAGTTTCTAAAGGAATCCATGATGCAATGTTGATTATGAGGACATCACTGGTATGAAGGTTGTAGGTGTGGGCCTTCCATAACTGAATAGCCTACAACAACCGTTGTATGCAATTTTCCCCACATGATAAAAAAAACTCAAATTTATAAAGCGAGCCATATATTCCGGGTTTTGTGGTTTGTGAAGCAATTTGCATTTTCCCTCATAGTTGTTTAAGTCGGAACATCCACAAATAGCTTACAAAGGGTGTCTCTTATCAAATTTGAGGAGGGGGGTATTCCCCCAGAGTCACGTGTGAAAACTTGGCATGAGGTCTGATGTCACTAGGAGAACGTTTTGCATAGTGCCTTCTGCATACTGTTAGACATGCGAGTGCATGTCGCATGGGAGTGTGGCCATGTATTGGTGTTAAGTTTAGTACATGTTTTTTAACATCCACTCGCACAAACAAGAAAAGAACCAGAAAGAAATCTCACCATCAGGAAACAGTGAGTTGGCAAGTGATTGGGAAACTTGCAACCTTCTGCCTATCCGCGAGAGTTCCCTATGTATCTATAGCGCAACAGATATGTCAGTCTCGTTCATCTTTATAGACGATGTTGTATGGGTCTGGGTGACCCACAATCACATTCTACATTCCGGTTAATGATGTTTGAATGTAAGGGAAGGTAACACTACAAGTAGGCTTGCCAATTTTTACATAATGTCACTTTCCAATGCCTCCATACTTGACTACCCCATTGTGGACTTGCCTTTGTCTTCGTTCAATGAAGGCCATGGCATATGTGTATGTGACATCAACTTGGGGATGGTACCGAGACAAGTTTATTGCACACACGTCTCCACACCTAGCACCTACGAAGGCACATGATCTCATTGCCCTTGTGTTGACTTTGTAAGTACAGCTCTTTGAGAGGATATATAATGTCAAATTCCTGCAACTCATGTGACTTTTATGAATAATGATGTAACGGATTGGACGGAACACTTCACCGACTAGGCCGAAGACGTGTTGCTTGAGGGTCTCCCGTCAATCCACGCGCAGCCCAGGGACCCTCGCTCAAGCCAATTGGCTTCAGCTGCACGCTACACCCCCCTCGCTAGGAGTAAGCCGCCCTTGGCAACCGCAGTTCAGAATCAAACCCTGGAGCTCTGATAAGAATTTAACAGTTTGGATGGAATACTTGGCCGAATACCTCGGTGCTTGAGGATCTCCATCCTGTTAAAGTGCCCATAGGCCAGGGACCCTCGCTCGAGCCATGTGGCACTGGTGGCACACTACAAATGCCCACTGTCATGTTGGTTTCCATTATTAAGTTTTCATTGTTCTAATATTTCTTCATTTTCATTGATAAAAACATGTTTGAGTTGGCCAATGAAATCCAGTTAAATCCTCTTCTTTTTTGGTTTTTAAGATGGCCTAGGCAAGAACATCTACCCACTGGCAAGGCTACACACTGATCCCAAGGTTAGTGGAAACTACCCAAAACTCCAGTTCCAGATCTGGATCTGGGTCTTAAATCTAGATTATTAGATACAAACTATATGTGCATACCCAGAACAAGATCCTATGGAGGAGGGAGGGGGGCGGGGACGAGAAATTGGGAGACCCCAAGAGGTCTTGCTCATATTAGGCCAATGTATTGTGAATCTTGCACTTTTTAATTGAAATGGAAAACATGTGTGCTTCGGTTTTGAACAGTGTGATGTTCACCCGCCACGTCCAACGAGCAAGAGCATGCTTAGATTTTTCCAACCTTTCACACACATTAAACACGTTATTACATCTAGTACATCATTATTCTACCATTGGTGTGCTATCCTATAACTTGTGTGAGAGCCGGCCATACATAGTCACACAGTATTGGGTAGTATGGTCGGTTACTCTTGGTATTGACAGTCGATGGGTGTCATCTTGTAGTTGATGGAAATCAACAGTGGAGTAGTTGCCTGCTAGTGGCATATTCGGATACGACTGCCACAAAGCATTGTCGACTACTAGCTATACAATCAGGTATGACTCATTTGTCGCACACACAACCTGACTTTGCACTGTTGTATCACACATGACTCGTCACATTGGCCGAGGACGACACCCGTGAGGTTGATGAGTATTACCACGGGAAGGGTAACTATGATGAAGATGAAAAAGAGGGTGAGGCTTTCAAGAGACACACCCTAGTGAAGAGGAAATGGCGTCATCATTTTGGGGTCATTCCAAAATATAGACAGGATTCTCTCACGTGCCATTTGCCTCCACTACAATACAAAATCACATCGTAATACAATTTGTCACCTTGACAGCCAAGGATAGCTTCACCGGTGTACTGTGGAAGCACGTGTGCCTCATCCACAAAGAGAAGTGGTGGCAAGTGAAAGCCATGGTCACCGCCACTTAGTTGTAGGAAACAAGAAGCATGATTACGGATGTAGTTGGGAGAGAAGCGGATAACTTCAAGAACTAGGCCATTACACAGGCAGGGACCGGACTCAGCGGCATCTTGAACAAGATGTACTTCCATGGCTAGCTCTAGAAGCATGTTGTGGAAATAGCCTCCTCGTTTGTCACAAAAAAAAATCTGGCTGGCGAATGAGTGCGCCCATGCAAATTCGACACCATGTGTTTCGGGGCGTATGAATGCCACGCACAACATCTTCAACTGTGGATGGGCCTTGTGCGCTTGCATAAGGATGCACAAAAATTCTTTGACGTCAGCCACGAGCTTCACAAATGACGAGTGGGAGGCTAACAACAATGTGAAGTACCTATGCCCGATGCCACAGTGGATCGATGATGCCTAGAGTGTCTGATCTAGCACCCTCTCCTTCTCGACAATCAATGGAGGTACCACCAAATTCAAGCTGTTCAACATCCTCAAGATCGCATCACAGCATTGGGATTTGTGGGACCAGGGTTTTTGCCTCGTCATGGAGAATGAGAGCACCAACAACTGGCCCATTGACAAAAACATGGTGCCAAACAAAGACTCTTTGGACAAGAGTGGCTACAAAAAGATGCGTTGGATATGTGATGAACCTAGCTGTAGGGGACTTGATGAATGTACCACATGTTATGGGAATGATCCAATAGGTCCGCACCATCACCGTCTTTGTGACCCGGACTCGTTTGAGGCAAGAGTCCTTGTAGCTTACTGTAGAGGTTGTTTCTCTATAGGTAGTTCTACCCCAATAGAGAGACAAGGTGGAACAATGTCCTCGATATGTGTGAGAGGATCATCATTGTAAAACCTGTTATGTGCACATGATTGGGTGACTATGGCAGGGATGGTGCGCACTCGAAACCAACCGTTGAGGGCTAGGAGCTCATTGCATGTGTAACTTTCATCCTAAAGTCATACAACGGGTTCATGTGTGACATCTCTGGTTCATCCTGTTCCACTCTCTCCTTTTTCCTACGATTTCCCTCCTTCTTGCAAGACAACATACATAGCTTTCTAATGAAGGTCGTGGAAGTTAAGCGGAGGAGCAAGAGTAGTGATGATGTAAACCAACTCGACTGCAAGGAGTAGATGTTGGAGGAGCTACAACAGGAGATTGCAGCAAGCATTGAAAATCTAGAAAGGTATGCCAAGCTCTACACTAACCACCATGTGTTGGCAACAGGCATGTACCTACGCTTTTGTCTGCACATCAATACCAATGTGCATTTCAAAGTATTCATTTCCACCTTTGCCCGAGATGAAAATGAAGGTTGTGGAGCTTGAGAGGCCATACCGGACCGTGTTTGAGCTTTGTCGGGCTGCATGGGACGTGGTTACAACCTCAATAGCACCCACCACTTCCAAAATTACATGTGCTGATGTCGGGCATGGCTAAAGTGAACCATCCGCTGCAACTCCTTCAACAACTACAAGCATCTTCGACTTGTGATTAGAAACGGTACTGTTTACGTGCCCCTTCCTTTGTGTACTCAAGCAAAATGCTAAGTTTCTTTATTCCTTATGAATTAAAGCACTAACGCTTGTTGCGGCCAACAGCACGCAACCTCGCAAAGCTCAAGAATTCAACACCCGCCGAGGCCAACAACACGCAACCTTGAAGAAGCTCAATATTGGCGATGGAGCTGGATGCCATTGAGGCTACACTTGAAGACACATGTGTTGACATATTTTCCGCGTCAAAGGTGAGCCAAGCTCGACTTGCTTCAAGCGTCTCGAAGGCGGTGGTGGATCTTTGGGTGAAGAAAGTGAAGACGGGCTACAACTGCAAGGTCCGCTACTACTAAAAAAAGAACTAGAAGAAAAACATGATGTTGCAGCTTGCTGCACTAGATCGACTTGCAGTTCCAGCAACCAACACATCCTTGGAGAGGCTAATGTCCCTTTGTCGGTACATAATTATGGACCTTGGGAATTCAATAGTGGGACTGCCTGGTTGTGGTTATTTCTGTCAAGGCAGTGAGCTGTTCCATCTTTGAGAAGTGGCCGACCATCGTGAGACCGCATGAAAATCCTCCAATGTAAGGGGAAATCCATTACAAAGATCTTGGAGATGTCCGGATATGGTTCCTTCGGTACCGGTTGCGGTCAAATCAAACTTGGGGCTTTGGTGTGCATGATCTTATGGCATTGACACACGTCGCACAACTTGTACTAGTTTGCAATGCTACTGTGTATCTTGTCCCACATGTCGTGTGTTGCAAGCTTCTTGAGTATTGTTTACTCATCAAAGCGTCCACCGGGATCAGTTTTAACAAACTCCTCTAATAGCATCCTTTAAATTTCTTTGCTCGGTGGAACAAGAACTCAGTGAGTTCATTGCCACTGCCAATACACGTGGTCAAACCAGAATTCCATAACCCCGTGTTCATAGTCACTTGCTGTACAGGTCCGCTTAATCCCTAGTGTGTGGATCTCGGCCATCAAGTCTGGTCCATGATTGAGAGCATCTTTTATTTTTGTTTTTCTTGGATGGTACTCATTGTCTTAGTTGAATTTGGAATCAAGGAACCCCAGCCACTAGGTTTGTTGAAAGCTCTGGCTTGGTTGAGTCTTTAGATCTAGGAGGACATGATGGCCACTCTGGATGACATGCTGTCGGCATTCTAGATAGCATGGTCACATTTTAAGCATATGAAGAATCACCAACATTCCTTTTCTGTCCATTGCATAATTCACCTCAGTTTATTGTACTTTTGGGACATGCACACAACCAGTTACGTAATGCCCCCGTTGTCTTGGAGGGGAATGATGATAACTTCTTGATTCAAGACATCAGTGGCTACAATGGAGTCCACTGATGGGTCTACAAAAATTAAGGCTAGAGCTCAGGTCAGAGCATATCTGAAAGGGATGAAATGTTTCTTGCTCATTCTCGCCCAGGTTCCACTGGTGGTTTTCCAGTTGAGATCAGAGGGAAGCACTGATATTCACGAATTATCTATGAAAAATCAATGAGGGTACTTACGCAATCAGAGAGGCACTTGGACATCCCAAAATATTATATGGCACATGCCGATTAGAAACGGCTGCAACCTTCTTCGGGTCCATCATGATATGTATGCCTGCAAAAACATGGCCTAAGAATTGATGAAATTTAGAGAGAAACTTTATCTAGAGTGTTTTAATTATAACTTATCTATTTATGAAGGATTGAGGACTTCCTAAAGGTGTCATTTGTGCTCCTCCAACATGTGCCCGTCTACTAGAATGCTGTCAAGATGTGTGAAGAATAAGTGGTAAAGGTATGGCCAAAGTGAAGGTATCTTCATCATAAGTATCATTGCGGAATTCGTGAGTCCCGATGATGTATCCGTGAATTCAAAGTGTTCAAACCGAGTGCATAACTTTATGTTCATGATTTCCATCGAGATCATTCCCTTGCCGGTCATGTGGTGAAAAACACAGTTGAGTGGCAAATGAAGTCACATATGAAGAGTTTTCTGTAGAACAAGGGAAGCTATCTGGTCAAAACTTCAAGCAATTTTCAGAGATGTTCATTTTACTCCTCACAATCATGGCTAAAAGGATGATTTATTCAAGATTCAAGAAAAAAAAAATTGTCAATGAATGGGTTCACGCTGTTCGTCATTGTATCCCTCTTCAAACTTGGCAACCTCATGTGTCCCTGTCGTTGGCATTGCAGACCATTTGGTTGGGTGTCCATTCACTTTCTGTTTTTCCAAGACAAAAAGTTCTTTGCAGTCTAATCATGTTATGGCATCTTTTATTCTGGTACTCTGTTTATTCTCATCTCTCCTATCTTTATGTTGTGATATTGCTGATGACCAAAATCATCTGTAATGTGACCTGGACGTCTGCAAGTAGTTGTATGGTACATTTTTATTTTGAAATTCATCGATTTTTCTTTGATATTGGCATCTCCATCGACCATGAATTGACCCCACCACAATAACTGTCTTGGGAATTGGGCCATCTGGCTCAGTTCCAAGTTCACAAGAGACAGTTCCAGGAAAATACCAAATTCTTGCTCTGATCTTTGATCTGACTTTGCCATGTGGCAATAAGTCTATCGTGCAATTTCCAGACTAATCCAATGGTTGGTTTGAGAGAACTGAATATTCATAAAAATCTAGGTCATTGGCTGCCAGAGTCTCGGTGATCATGGGCGACAACTAAATACCTTGGCCAAAGAAAAAGGAAATGGCAAGAGGTCCAGGGTCAAAACCTCATGGGAGAAATGTCCAAAAGGCCTTTGATCTTAGAATTGCCTTGTCAGGGTGTGCTTACCATGAAGAAGGTAAAATTCGTGACCTTTAAGGTGAGGTGAGATCCTCCCCTTCTTGCTTGTGAGCTAGCCATTAACACATGGCAGGTTTCCATGGTGTTCGGGATGATGGGACCAAGAGGTTTGTGCCATGAGAGAACTCTCCAGCTGTCTACGTTGTGTGTGATTGGTCAATCTGATTTCTAGGCTGATTTCTTCTCTTTCTTTATATTCTGGACACTAGTGAGTGATCCTTGGCCTCCATGGCTAGGTGGTGTGGATTGTGAGGGGGCTGACTTGCCCAAGCTCTAGGTTTTTACGCACTCCATTATTTGTGAGTGGTTCAACTAGCATTCTGAAGCACAACCCATGTCCTTTGAGTCCCACATGCTTAATGATCCAAGGCTCCTCCCCTCCCCCAGATCCATCAAATTGTCATGGATTTGGGATTTCCAGCTGCTAGATTTGTTGATCTAAGCGTTGTAGTTAACATGGTCAATCCCTATGGTTGTTGCAATCATCTACGGCAAGCATCCTGAATGCTATATGCTAAAACATTACATTATTGAAATGAAAATGGAGCTAATCCATGGCACTGTTGCTTCCACCAATGATCCTGAAAAGTCTTTGTGACATTCTATGAAGCTAGTATGTCGATGCAACCGCTATAGCTTGTGGTTAGCATACATTTTCTCCATCAGCTTACCAAATGGAAGGAGGAAAAAAGTACAAATTATTTCCACATGTTCAATAGGATGGGAGATATATTCTTAGTCTAGTTAACTTACTGAAGAGGAAGAACATTTGTTGCCAGTGGTGTGAGACCGAGGGTATTATATGTTGGCTGAGTTCTGCCAGTCTCTTCTTCTTAAATTTGAGCCTAGTAGCAGTAAAATACACATCCAAAATCATTTGTTTCATGTGAAATGCCGGTCATTTGGGATTTGTGAGATACAGGGAGGGCCAAAAAAGTTGGGATTTTCTTGAGAGCTGGTTGTTTCTCTTGATTCGTATTTCGTTGTACATTCGCAATGAGCGAAGCTCACCAGCATGTGTTGTTAATTCAGGTGGTTGTTTGGAATCCTTTTTGTAAAGGTGGTCTTTTCTATATGTTTTTGGTCTTGTGCCTCCTTCTACACATCCAAGTGTTGGTCTGGTGGGTAGTGGTGGCGCTGAGGGTTTTACCGAGCCTGTTGGATCTGAGGGAATCGGCAAGTCTGCCGAATCCACCTCTTGAGTGGTTGGCAGGTGCCATTGGCTGCAAAGCGTATGATGCTTGCCGCTGGTTCTTCATTGGAGTTTTCATGCATCATCAAATGTTTTTACTCCATCTGCAAAGTCTTTACTTGTTACTCATGTCATTGTTGGGTGTAGACGCTCACTCCTATTCATGGTCCTCTTTGTGTTCACTAAAAACGTTATGGGTGGCAAAGATGTATGGAATAATGGTCTGAAATTGTGTGTGAGTGAAGTCATAGGCTGTCCCTCTAATAATGTTCTCCTTGTCAGAAATCGGTGCACTTGAATAAATTGTAGTTAACAATATGGATGATTTGATTACGAGTGACAAGACAGTGGTCAATTCGAGAGACCAAAGTCGGGGTGTTGAGGATGGGACTGCCTTCATGGAAGTTTAGCACCATCAAGAACATGACCGAAATGTGTTGAAACATAAAAAAGGTTTGAAACAATTATGTCATGGTTGCCACAATATTTTCAGAATTTTCATGAAGCGTACAATCTTTGCCAACTCCTCCGCCTTTTGACACTTTTTCCAAGAAGATTATGACAACCTCAATCACTTTTCAGGGGGTTCAACAGAACTACTAGAAACTGTGTTGTTTTTTAAATATTTCTGTTGACTTCTTGATGTTTCTACACTTTAAGAAAAATGTGACATTATGTTCCTGACACTCATTGAAATCTCTAGGATTTTCTTAAGGCAGACACTCACGATATAGCGTCTCATTCTTCACTTGGCTTGAGTATTCAAGACCTCATGTATGACTCTTTTTTTGTGTGTGTATATGCGCACAACAGTTTCAACAAATTTCACGAAAAGGACACTTACAGAAAATTAAGCATTAATCAAGTATCCAATTTTCATAAATCGTGTTTTACTCTGCAAAGCCTACCTTTTCACAATATATTATGCACTCAACATATCAAATGGTATCAAAGTACAACAGTAATAGAGTGGCAGCCGCTGACTTTAATCCTATGTGACAACCTCACACACTTGTTTCAGAGTACTTCCACAATCCAAAATTTGGCAGACTTCACAACGACGGCACTAAATGGAGTGAATGTACCTGGTGCCAAGCAGCGGTAGTCAGTAAAGACTTCAGTGGTGGAGGGACAAAAACAAGCCTTCAAAACTCTTGAAGAATTCTAGTCAATAGCAGAAAAAAATGTGACAGGATACAGGATGAATGGTGCTTGAATGATGACTCAAAAGACCAACCCAATGAAGTGCCCATCGGGCTCATCTACTCCCTCATCGTTGTTATTGATTTTTGGGGCTACACCTGGAGCAACAGCAGGAGACACAAGCTGAAAAGCGTGAACCAATGATGATCTTTATGAAAAGCTAGTAGTGCTTGAGAACATCAACAATTATCTTCCTTTCATAGATTATTGTGGTAGTGGAGGAGGTTTGAGATTTTCAGGTTCATCAAGCATTGCTCACCGTGACAATCATCCAACTCACAAATGAACCTCAAATTTATCCAGCCCTTCAAGCTGTTTTCTCCTACAATTTCATAAAGGACCAATGGTGTAGATGTGGATGAGGAGTCTGGAAGGCATAATTCACTGCTGCTGGAGTCAACAATGACAGAAAGAAGATTGACTTCGTGACCTTGCTGTTACATGGTACGGATTTAAACTGGTAGTAAAATCCAAAGGACATCCAACGGAAGGAGGAGACTGACAAAGCCAAATCAACAGCGTGCGCAACCAGCCTCACATCCTTGACCGGATGCATACAAATTTCAAGCAAATCAATCCAGCATGACAATATTATTTGACTCCACCTGAGAACTGGAAAGACTTCACGTGTGTCTTTCTCACGTGTTGAAAAAATCTGAACAGGAATTTTGACGTGCAATACAAGTTGCAGCGACTTCTTTAGTAGTCCAAAAAAGAATGTTACACATAGATCTTTCACAATATCATCACTTGCATAGAAACCACACCCCAAAAGATCACATTTTATTACAAAACAGCCTTAAATACAACATTTGTAAGCAGCCGCCATTTTCTGCATCCAAAATGTTTTTTCCTAGAATGATTGTAACATTTAAACAAATAAATAGCACGTACAACAATGTTAAGATGTAATACTCCAATAGCTAGAAATATCAAATCTGTAATTATCAAGATTGTAGCGTGGCAGTGCCACGCCGACCGGTCGAAGGAGCCACGTGGCTCGAGCGGGGTCACATGGGACTGTGGGCGGTGAGACAGGATGGCTTGAGGGTTGGAGACCACCAAGCACCGCGGTTTTGGCCTAGTCGGCCAAGGATTCTGTCAAATCCGTTACATTGGTATCAGAGCTCCAGGGCTCAAATCCCACGTCGGGATTACCGGAGATGCCGAGGCGGCTCTCACTCCTAGTGGGGGGGAGTGTAGCGTGGCAGTGTCATGCCGACCGGTCGAAGGAGCCACGTGGTTCGAGCGGGGTCACCTGGGACTGTGGGCGGTGAGACGGGATGGTTTGAGGGTCGGATACCCCCAAGCACCACGGTTTTGGCCTAGTCGACCAAGGATTCCATCGAATCCGTTACAAGGATGGAGGAGGGAAGTCAAGAACAAATTTTGATGGAGATCGACACTTTCAATCAACAAAACCAACAGCCTTGCTCGACTTGCAGGAAGCTAGGTCGTATTTTGCAGTACTATTACAATCACCAGCAGTAAAACATTCAGGTAAAGAAGGCATTCAGAGGATTTAGGAAAGGGTAGAGGAAATGAGTAGAACACAAAACTCCAAAAATTTTAACCAACCGATCACCCATCTGAATGGCTTGCAAAGCTACAGACTAGGATTACGATTGCACAGTTTTTGTGAGAAATACAAGAATGAACAATCGGCGACTCTGCTATGGGTGCAATGACATTTATGACCAATAATCCTCCAAATATACACTCATTTTTTAGTGTACATCGTATACCATACAGAAAGGTAACTTCCAGGAAACACACAGATCCCACTTACACCGGATGAAAACTTCCAGGCATACACATACCCCGCATCCACAGAAGGGCACATTCCAAGAAACCACATTACTTGATCAGCACCTCCATACACTCAACACATACAACTTTCCCCTCACCCCCCACACCCCCCCACATGCACTTGTACATCTGAATCACAACATTATACACTAGTGTACATCTAACACCCATCACTCCATACTCTTCCCCTGTAGACTCACCATATAGACTCCCCCCCCGCCAGACCCCCAACATTCACTTACACGTGTAAGTCACAGTATTATACACTAGTGTATACTTAGTATCCATCTCCACGTACACTCTCCCTATACTCTCGTCACATACAAACCCCCCTTCCACCCTACATTCACTTTAACATCTGAATCACAATATTACGCACTGGTGTAGATTTAGTACCCATCACTCCATACACTCCTCTCATACACTCACCATAAAGAACCCCTCCCCCTTCGCTCCCCACGTTCACTTGCACATGTAAATCATAGCATTATACACTAGTGTACATTTAACACCCATCTCCCCATACAATCCCTATTAACACTAGTGTTATTCACATGTGCAAGTGAGTGAGGAGGATGGGAGGGGAGGTTCTATATGGTGAGTATATGAGGGGAGTGTATGGGGTGATAGGTATTTAATGTATACTATTGTTTTATATTGTGATTCATATGTGCAAGTGAATGTGGGAGGAGGGGAGGTTATAGGTGGTGAGTGTATGAGGGGAGTGTATGTGGAGGTGATTAAATGTACACTAACTTACAATGTGGTGATTCAGATGTGCAAGTGAATGTGGGAGGTGGGGGAGTGAAGGGAAGGACGGTTGTATGTGGTGAGTTTATGGGAGCTTCAAGGACATACACATACTCCACGTACCTAAAACAGTACCTTTCAAGAAGTCGTATTTCTTCACCAAGACAGTCCATGAACTCACCACATACAACCCCCTCCCTCCCAATCCACTTGTACATATGAACCATATAATTACACACTAGTGTGCATTTAGCACCCATCTCTCCATACACTCCTCCCACAAATTGACAACATAAACCCCTCCTCTCACTCCTCCCCTCCCATAGTCACCTGCATTTCTGAATCACAACATCATATAGTAGTGTACATTTAGTACCCATCTCTACATACACCCCTTCCATACACTCACCACATACAAACCCCCCTCCTCCAACATTCACTTGCACATCTCAATCACAGAATGATACATAGTGTACATTTAGCATCCATCATCCCATACAGTCCCCCCACACACTCACCATACATATATCCCCCACCACCCTCCTCCATTCACTTACATATGTGAATCAAAACACTATACACTAGTACACATTTAGCACCCATCTCCACATACACTCTCCTCATACACTCACCACATACAAACCCCACCACCTCCTCCAAAATTCACTTATACATCTGAATCACATCATTATGCACTAGTTTACATTAGCATCCATCTTCCCATACACTCTCTCCATACACTCATCACATACATCTCCCCCTCGTCCCTCCCTCCACCCTCCCTCCACATTCACTCGCACATCTGAATCACAAAACTATGTACTAGCATACATTTAGCATCCATCTATCCATAAACTTTCCCCATACACTCACCACATACACCCCTCCCCCTTCATTCCCCTCCTCCCTCCCACATTCACTTGCACATCTGAATCACAATATTATACACTAGTTATTAAGTTGGAACCGGCGTCCATTGCAAAGAATGGCACTTAGGAGCTCATGAACCGGCCAAGAGGCACCAATGTCATCGGCTCCAAGTGGGTCTTCAAAATGAAGTACACCGAGGAGGCTAAGGTGGAGAAGTACAAGGCGTGTCTGGAGGCAAGGTGTTTTCATAGCGCAAGGGCAAACATTACGAAAGGGTCACAAGCATCCAGGTGATCCTTGCGGTGGTGGCTGCCATGGACATTGAACTGCACGAAATGGATGTTTCTCAACAGTATCCTTGACACAGAGATTCTTATGAAGGTGACAGAGGGGGTGGACACACCAGAGGGCACGGTGTGCAAGCTACAAAAGTCCTTGTACGGGCGAAACATATTGTCATTGTGTTGGTACTAGTACATGGACGGCTACATGGGCAGCTCGGCTTCAATCGTTGTGAATATGATCGTAACATCTATGTTCAGTGTAGTAAACAGCTCCATCAAATCATCGCATTCTACGCAGATGACCTCATCTTGTGTTCATCTGACTCTCAAGCTCCATAGCAGATGAAAGAGATGCTGAGCAACAGGTTCCAAATGTTTGACATAGGGGAGGTGGAGTACTACCTTGGGATGCACATCACGTGAAACTAGAGGTCACGCACGCTTGAGCTGGGTCAGACCAAGTATGTGGCCAAGGTGGTGAAGCATTATGGCATGGATGACTAGAAACCTGTTTGAAGTCCTGTCTCTAAATCCTATGGCCTGAGCACGGCGATGATGCAGTAAGTAAAAGAAGAGCAGAAGGGCATGGCAGGCATGCAATACCAGTCATCGGTCGACAGGCTCATGTACACCATAGTGGCGACTTGACTCTATCTGTTGTACGTGCTGGGCCAGATAAGCAGGTATGTGACGGGTCCTTGGCCACTACACCACAAGATATTCAAGCGCATCCTCTTCTTCATGCAGGCAACGTTGCATGCTCACCTGAGGCTTGACGGCAAGGTAAGAACTGACATCTTGCGTCTGGTCTTCTCCACAGACGCTGACTGTGTTGGCGATGTGGATGGGCGGAAGTATACCTCCGACTACATATTCTTCCTCACGGGTGCAGTGGTCTTGTGGTGCAGAAAGAAGCAGGACTGCATCACCACCTCCACAGTGGAAGAAGAATACAACGCAGTGGCCGAGGCGGTCCAGAAGGCGGTGTAACTCTGAAGGTTGCTGCTGGAGTTGGGTGTACCGTAGAAGGAGCTAACGGCGGTGTAACAGGACAACACCAGCTCCATCTGTCTGACCAATAATCCAACACAGCACAAGAGGACAATGCACATCAATGCATGCTATCACTAAGGCTGCACATGAATCCGTGGATTCGTGAATCTGTTTCATGAATCACGAATCCGGATCCGGATTCACGAATCCGGATCCAGGGTTGGGTCTCATTCGGGGATTCGGGAATCCACCAATGAATCCTGGAAGGAACACAGGGTGAGGGAGGGGAGGGGGAGAAAAAAAGGAGCAGGTCCCGCTCACTTCCAACTAGTGAGCGAGGATGCCTAAGACTTCAACTTCCGAAGTTCGAAACCTCGGAAGCTGACCGCTGTGCTAACTTGCAGATTTCGTGCATGTGCCAGGTCAACAGCCTGACACATGCACGGAGTTGGCGACAAGGAGTTCGTCACTCGCTCGCATGTTTTCCGCGAGCGAGTGGCAATTCAGTTTGCACCACTCAGAATCTTGCAGTGTATTTGGCTGGCATGCGAAATCCTGACCCACGTCCGTCGGCATGCCAGGTCATTGAATCATGGCGTTGAGAAAATCAGGTGTCAGACCTGACTGGCAGGCTTTGCTTCCATAGCGATCGGGGCACTGCCACATCGCACATGCAAAGAACGGGAGTTGCACCGGAGGTCATCCGCCTTTTGTTTAAGTGGCCATGTATTTTCTTGGCCACAAAACTAAGAACACACCAAAGGATTCGCCAAGATTCTTGAATCCAAAAGGATTCGCAAATCTTGGATTCGGATCCGCAAATACGGATCCAGCAGTGAATTCAAACTCACGAATCCGAATCCAGCTTCAGATTCGCAAACTGGATTCGATGTGCAGCCTTAGCTATCACTACACATGCGATATGGTGGAGAAGGGGCAGGTGGTGATGTAGCCTTGATGCACCAAGCACGTGCTTGCGGACTGCTTGAATAAGGCACAGCCCAAGGATCAGCACGCCATCAGTGTGGCCCGCCTCGGTATGATCAGCTACAATGAGCTGGAAGACGCAGCATACGATGAGCAGGAGTGAGCAGGAGGCAGCGGGCATGGAAGGTGCAAGGGGGAGATTCTTAAAAATTTGCCGCTCTGCATGCCCAAGACAGAGGCAGAAATACAAAGTCTTCTACAGGCCGGCACAGTGTTCCAAATTTAATTCTTACTGTTACACCTGTAGCTCAACGTTCATCTGGACCCATAGCAGTTTGAACCACTTAGTTCCGTTGAGGACTGACACGGTTATGATTGTTTGAAATCTGGTGGGGATTTTGCCGTTTTCCAGTAGTAGGTTTTGTTACTATAGCCAAATCGCGGCCCTGTATTACGCCGCAATGGGAGGGGTGAATTCCAGCACCAGATTACTCCGCACTAGTACAAGCTATTATTTGGGGACTTGGGCATCATTTTGGGCCCCCGTCTCAGCAGCACAGTTTGTTACTCAGGGGCTTGGTCAATATTCTGAAAGGAGGCCTGCAAACAGGTTTCAAACCCTGTGAAATCCAAGCAAAAGATTCTATAATTATCATACCGAGGTGTCAATAATTATCGTACCAAGCAGCAAAACCCAACTCTTGAGTGGACCATGAATCTGGCCGCCACTTCCGGAGCCATTAAATTTTGAAAATGTAGAACGACCAGCGGTTCGAATGTGGCTGATGAGTTTGGAGGTGTATATTTCTGTTGTTGGGGATAAAAATGATGGAAATAAGATTGACCTTGCTCCCTTGCTTTTGCTTGGCACGGTGTTGAGTTTGTGGTCCAATGTAAAGGACATGGAATGACAACAGGAGATTGGCACAGCCAGATCAGCAACTCATGTGACCGCTCTCACACCGTTGACCACAGCTTTTCTATGTCTCGAATAAAAAAATTTGACCTGGAAACACTCCTAAACTCTACCAGAGAACTAGTAAGACTTCATGCATTGTCCTTGTAAAATTGGGAAAGGTAAACAAGCAGTCCTATGCGTGCTATAAGCTTCAACGCTTATATAAACTGCTTAACGTGCCAGAGGTTACACGCCGTTACCATGAAATCATTACCATCAATAAAGTAGCCCCAAAAAAACCATATTTCCACCGTAATAATGGCCTGGAACGTGACACTTGGCAGGCCATGGGAGTTATGGTTAATCAACCTCAATTAATACACTCGAAAATTGGCGTATCAAAAAGTGTATTCCTATATGCAAACATTTTTCAGAAATCATCAACAGCAAATCATGTCACTAGATCTGAGATAAAAATTACTCATATAAGGTGTTCAATATCATGGATTACATGCACTATGCTCTAGTTTTTGTTGGAAGTCCATGTTCACTGATATGTTCACTTACCAATATACTTGTCAATACACAGTTTCATGGGTGAGGTGATTGGTCATATGTGGGCCATGGCATCCAAGATGTCTTATAACAAACAATTGTAGCAGTGGAGAGGATCAACAAAACCAATCACAATAATTGGATGCAACAGTCCAACAACTGGTAACACCCAAGCCACGATCCTTATCGTGGCGGAGGAACATCCTAGTCCATGGAAAAATGTAATCCAATGGAGATCAACACTGTTGATGAAAACAAACAAGGGTTGTGTTGGACCTACGCAAAACCTGGACATGTATTACACCTCTACTGAATACAAAAAAAAAAGTATATGCAAAAAGAGGGGAAGTCAGAAAGAAAACTGTAGCATGCAGGAAGTGGCACAGGACAGGAGTAGACTGGGATGCTCTTTTTCAATCACAAAAGTTTGTGCCGGCCACTTGTCCATCTGAATGGCTCATAACTTCACACATGAGGTTTATTGAGATCACACAGTTTAATGAGGGATATGAAGATGATGAACCAATGATTCTAGTCCTGCAATTAAGTGCAAAAATGGTGAAACAGTACCTACAATACTAGATAGAGAAGCTTCTCATAGTTTTACCAGCATTGAAATGGTTCAGAAGCTGAGTTTGCAAACAAAACCACTTTCTTCAATGAAAACCCATCAACAAGGACTACACAAATTTCCACTTCATATACCACAATGAGATTAGCTCGACGAATTGCAAGACGTAATGGTCTGGAGGACTTGCCCAATGAGTGACCACACAATCATCAACATGCAAGTTGAATGATCTGGCCCAATGGTTTACATGAACATCAATGGAAGGTGGAAAAACCTACCTCTGATCGAACAATCCATGATGCAGTGATGGGCACAGGAAATGGCAAGGGAGGAATCCACGGGGAAGTTGTAATATCCGTAATCCAATGCACGATGCCTATTTCTTTGGAAGTGGCCAGTGGTTTATATGTAGTCCATGTGGAACCAGGGGGCGAGAGGAAGATCTTTGCAAAAGAAGTACCTCATGGGCCTTTGCACCTGAGAAGTTTGAAGCTGATCTACAGGACTTTACACCCATTTTTCAAGGAGTTTGAAGGGTATCTTTTTTTCAACAATTCTGCCCCCATTACCTATGCAAAATTGCGTCAATCCTCAGATGGACCTTAAGTGAGACAACAGGTTGATGGTCAAGGGGACCCATCTTATGAGCGACCACAAACTGGTCAGGCTAAAAACACAATTGGAAGTGATGCTTGGTCAGGGGTTCGTTAGGTCATCCACGTCACCTTATGCCACACCTATACCTTTAGATCAAAATAAAAAACAAAGAAATATAGACGAGTATCAATTACAAGGCATTGGACAACATCCACATCAAGAACTATCATCCTTCAATGTGAAAACATGAACTTTTTTTACCAACTATGGGGAGCAAGAAGTCTTTTTTTATCAAAATTGATCAATGGATTGGATATCGTTAGATCCGTATATCCAATGAGTAGATGGATAAAAATGCATCATGCACATCCTGCAGGCAACTTGAAGTCACAGTTTTAGTATTTTGACAGAAAATACCCCACCAACATTTATAATGTCCATGAATAAATATTTTTGAAAGGTGTCTTCACGATCTTTTTGTGTATCTTGATGACACATTGGTGTATAGCCGCAAGCACGAAGACCATGGTGGACATCTTGAAACTTTTTTCACGATTTCACAAAGGGAAGTTCTACAGAAGAATATCAAGTGTGAATTTGGTCATCCTTTGATCGAGTTTTTGGGCCACATCATCGGCGGTGGACAGATTATAATGGACTTGAAGAAAGTGGAGGTAATTGTTTATTGGCCGACATATACCTAAGTTTGGGAAATCCACGGATTTCTAGATATCTTGAATAATTATCTTTAATTTGTAAAGACTACACTGGAGTTTATCTCTCTTCTTTTAGAACACTGAGTGGAGTTAGAGAAATGGCACATAAGAAGCATTCAGCCATTTAAGATATGTTATAATCTCATAGCCAACTTTATGATTGGCGGATTCAACAGTGGACTATATCATGGCCACCAATACACCAGGTCAAGAAGTCCGATCCATGCTCCTCTAAGCCGCCCATCTGAGCGGGCCATATCACTGTAGACAACGGTCCATGAGATCACAAAGCTCGATGAGGGTACGAGGAAGACCAACCGGCGATACTGGTACGAGTACAACCAAGGGGTAACAAAAGTCGCAGAACAGTACTGGCATTGCTGGATGTAGGAGCTTCTTATGGTTTTGTTAGCAAGGACATCGGTCGAAAGTTAGGTTTGCAAAAAGAACCGGGGTGTTTGAAGGAAAAACCGTTGACAGATGCCTATGGATCCGTCAACTTTGTGAACCACTGCAGATTGGAGATCTACACGATGTAACGTTCTAGAGGACTTGTCCAATGTGCGTCCACAAAATCATCCTTGTGTGAGATTTCCTGTACCAGTACAATTTGTAGGCTGACTGGAGTAGCGGATCACTATACATCAGTAATGATGGCAGAAAGCGACACTCGCCTCTTGTCAAGTGACCCACAACACAGCGGCGGTTATAAGAGAGGTGGAAGAAATATCGTCGGTTTCTCGTCCTTGTACCCCTCAACTTCTGCAACAGAGGTGGAAGCAACAGAGGAAATTACAACAGCCACAAAACTCTAGCCGATATATTTGGATGGGGCCAGAAAACATTTGAAGTGTGGGGTCCATGTGTGGCTAGTCCATGTGGAATTAAGAGAATCGGAAGAAATCATAGGTACAAGGCCACACCAACGACCTCGAGACCCGAGAAGTTCTATGCTGTACCGAGAGGGTTTACGAAGCTCATGAAGGAGTTTGAAGGGATCTTCCCCTATGAACTACCCCGAAAGCTACCACCCCAACAAGGCATCGACCATCAGATAGAACTGAAACCGAGCAGTAGACTGACCATGAAAGGAACCTACTGGATGAGCGATCACAAGCTGATTGAACTTATGAAGTAACTGGCCGAGATACTTGGGTTGGGGTTCATCAGACCCTCCACGTCATCATAGGCAACACCCATAATTTGGGAAAAAAATAAAACTAGAGAGATGTAGATGTGCGGGGATTACTGAGCATTAAACAACATCACCATAAAGAACCACTACGTCCTCCGACAAGAAAATGAACTTCTTGACCAACTATGAGGAGCCTGATTTTTCAGCAAAATCAACCTAGGTAGCGGATATCATAAGATCCGCGCATCATCCGTTGTATGAGAAGACGGCATTCCGTACCACAAATGTCTTCTTCAAGTTCACGGTCATGCCATTGGACTCACAAATGCTCCTGCAACAGTTATGGTGGCGATGAACAATTTTTTTCCCGCACCTCGACGATTTTTTCATTGTGTAGCTCGATGACATCCTGGTTTACAGCCACACCCCAGAGGAGCACAATGGAAATCTTCGAAAGTCCTCAAGATTTTATAACGCGAGAATGCTTTTAGAGAACTCTTAAATGCAACTTTGGTCGCCGTTCAATCCAGTTTTTGGGCCACATCATTGGCGGTGGACGAATCGCCATGGACCCGAAAAAGATGGAGGCGGTCATTGATTGGCCGACGCCCACAAATGTTCGGGACTTCTAGGTAGTTTTGGGCTTCTACAACTACAACCGTCAATTCATTAAGGACTACACGCCCGTGTCAGTGCCAATTTATGATCTCACCCGGAAAACCACCGACTTGAGTTAGGGGGACAACAAAGAAGAAGCGTTCAGCTCTTTGTAAAATGCTCTGACCTCGGTGCCAGCCTTACGATTGGCGGATCCAAAGATGGACTAAATCACGGCCACCGATGTGTCTGATTGATCCATCGGAGTTGTTCTCCTCCAAGACAATGGCCGTGGAGAACAATCGGTTGCCTACATGTCGTAAAAGTTACACGGATAGAACTCAATTACGTGGTGCACAAGAAGGAGATGCTTGCAGTCATGAACACATTCAAGACATGGCAGTTCTGCATGGAATGCCAACGATGCATTGTCCACACCAACCATCATGCCATGAAATATTTCAAAACTCAGCAAAATCTGAGCTGTGGACAAACTCAATGGATGGATTTCCTCGAGTCTAACTTCGCCTACGACATTGAGTACCGTCCTGGAAATACAAATCCATCAGGTGCTCTAAGTAGGTGACTAGATTTGATGGCCAGGATCAGCATGTTTCTTGTCGAATGAGACCCGTACCTCGTGAGGTTGTTCATGAAGGGTTATGAGGAGTTCGGCGGGTAAGACATAAGCAAGTTTTGCTTTGACGATCTCTACGGGCAACCATGATTAACTCGCCAGGTCATCGTTACTCCAAACGAGGAGCTACGAAGGATGCCATTGGAGGAATGCCATGACAACGGTCCAGGTGGACACTCGAGTGAGGACAAGACTCTCAAGAAGCTAGCAAAGCACTACTGGTGGGAAAAAATGTAGACCGACGTGGCGGCCTTCTGTATATCGTGCGACACATGTGAGAGACAAAAATATCGTCGCACATGGCCACCGGGTCTACTTCAACCCTTGCTTCTTCCGACTGAACCGTGGTCCGACATCAGTATGGACTTTGTGACTGGACTGCTTGTCACTCTTATGATGCCATCCTCGTCGTGGTGGGGATATTTTTCAAAAATCCGCATTTCATTCCAATGACGACCAGTGTCACCGCAAAATTAAAAGCGCGGCTGTTTCTAAACCAGATTGTACGGCTGTATGGCGTGCCACGTACCATTATGAGCGACAGAGACGGCCGCTTCAATAGCCGGTTTTGGCACAAACGGATGACGCGTTATGGCAGTCGGATCCTGTTACCAATGGAGTTCCATCATTCAAACCGATGGGCAAACCGAGCGAATCAACCGAACGCTCAAACAACTCCTCCACACTTTATGCAAGCCTCACGACACCGATTGAACAGCAAAACTGCCAACCGCTCAACTTGCATACAACTCTAGCAGTTTAACTGCAATTGGTAAAACACCTTTTGAATTTGTGTACGCAAACTTCCCGCCACACCGCCTGGAATATAAAGTTACAGTAACATCCTCGTGGTCGACATCCACCATAGTGACTTTGCAAGCATCTGGGAGGAAACACGTCAGACCCTTACAAAGACTCCAGCAGCTATGTAGCAGATTGTCGGCCGACATCAGAGTGATGACGTGATCGAAGGTATCCTTGGCTATGGACGTCGTGGAAGAAAGACCAAGTATCTGGTAAAGTGGCACAGCTACAACACCGTGAACAGACAGTGGGAGACCTACAACAACCTCTGAAACATCGATCATCTTATTGACGGCTACTTTCGCCGTCACCGGCCTACATTTCCTAGCGTGCCGGGGCGTCACGACTAAAAGGGGGGGGGGGGGGGAGTGTTACAGCCACGACGTACACAAGTCCCTAAACTTCGTGAGTAGGCATTTTTTCTTTACATTCATGGTCCACCATGCGATGACCTTAGGATTTTTACACCGTGCGGCCAGAGGCAAATTGGCCAACTGCCCCGACCTTCGGTGTTGTGGTCACAAAGATTCTGACAACCTCGGCCACCATCCATAATGATGGATAGAAGTGTCACAAAATCAATGGATCTTTCTATATCGTTCATTGGACTTCTTGACAGGTCTAGACGTTTTACAAAGAAGCGGCTTGATATTTTCAAACCCCTCTGACTTCTCGGTGGAGCTTCTCCAATCAGCCACCCACAATGTGACCTCATGCGTGTCGCTAGTCTTGAGCGCCGATGACCCGACATTTCCCTTATTCTCACTCTCGGCACTGTATATATGTGCTCGACTCACTCAACACTTGTCATCCAAGTACACTTACTGCTCAGTAAAAATTGTCCCAAAACCCTGGATTGTCTTTTGTCCCACACCTCATCCTCGTGAACCACCTATGTTGTGCTCGTGGTAACACCCAGGATGTGACTTCTCACGTGTCGCTTGACTCGAGCTTCAAAGTAAAATTGCTCCCATTGTCACAAAGGGTACATGGATTACCCACGAAATTCGTGTCTGTGTATGTCCTACCAGGCGTTTGGAAGAATAAGACTCCCCTACCTACTGACCTGAGAATATTGACGTTTTACCCACGAACAGCGAGAAAACACAGCATGTCGACGCTGCATGCGATGCAGCGTCGACATGCTGATGTCATCACTCGCTTTGAACATTCACCAATCCCTCATTCGAGGGGTTTGTGAATGATCGTGGGGGGGGGGGGGGATTTGCCTATGGTTTGCATGGGGGTCCGAGACTCGGGCGACTTTGTAAGTTGCCCCCATTCTCGCTCCGGCATGTCTGAGACGCCTCCATTCTGATAAAAATGGCTAGGTCGCCCCCATTCCGGAAAGTCATGCCCAGGTCGCCACCACTTTTCGTGCTCCAGGGAATTATGGCTAGAACGTCCAGTACGGATGAAATATTAATACCGTCTTGCCCCCACTTTAAAAAGTGGGGGCGTGTTGACGATAGTATTTTGTCTCACATTCTGCTGAAAATCAGTTTCAGTATAAACCTCCCGTACATCGTTCCGGACACCAGGTCCGCCGTGTCTGCCGTCCAGACTTGCTCGCATCGTTGTTTTTCGACTTTTACATGTGACGGGTTAGACATTGTATATATGTATTATTACCTCATAGGGCGTCTCTTAAAGCAAAGGAAAGGTCGACCATACTAGAATATGGAGCTTCCTTCACCTTTCCTGGTGATGACGAAGACAATATCGCGATGGACGTACGAGCATGGACAGCGGAAGCTGCCCATGCTCGTACTTCCATCGTGTTGTTTCGCGGATTCAATGTCAAACAGGACCCCGGAAGTTCCAGGTTCGAGGTTGTCTAGGGACGCGTTATTTTATTGTTCGCGTCCTCGACACGAACGAATAATAAACACTCCAGCCTGATAAATAAAGAAACAACATCCCAAATAGCTACCTAAAATGAACATATGTGGATAAAACCTCGATGATATATTGTACAAGAACACGCCCCGACTAGACACTGTACATCCGTGATGTGGTTCGGGCGAACTATGTCGGTCGACGCCCACACACAGAAAAACTTACGTGCATACCACCATCTATAAAACATTGAGAAATAAATTCCGTCGACGGGCGAAGATTGCAGAAATATCACCAAAGATTGCACTTATGCAACTCAAGGAATAAAATATGAAAACGACTTGAACATTTAATATACATGAAAACTTCTAGAAAATACATATACGTATATTTCTTCATATGTATATGTATATGTATATTTATATGTTCATGTTTATGTATATGATGCATCTGCATATGTATATATGTATACGTATATGAATATGTATATGTATATGTATATGTATATGTATATGTATATGTATATGTATATGTATATGTATATGTATATGTATATGTATATGTATATGTATATGTATATGTATATGT